>JAOXNX010054832.1:0-11998 GCA_028566075.1 Solidago caesia | reverse complement strand
CTTTAGAATATACGGTTTATGAGATGCTACGTGGCTCTTTAACTGACTATTGTTATTGAGAGGAGTACTTTGCTTGTGTTGCTAAAGGATTGCAAATGCAATAGGTTGTTTCAATTAAATAAGGTTTTAACAGTTCTTACCAGAATTAATGTTGTTAAAATTCACATATATGATTTTTATATCAGTCTTCCACTAGTTTAGCGGCGAGTACATGTAACATAAAAAGAGAGGCCAAGTTTTCAAATCTCACCTTATGTTTCTTTAATAATAATTTTACGTGATTTACCTTTTCTCATGTTGACCATAGATCGATGATAGTTGATAATGGGTTGATTATTTATATTTTATATGATTGTTATATTATGTTGAGTTTTATGACCAATTGATCATAGATCAATAATACCCACATCTTTAGCCCATGGGGGCCCATCAAGTATTATTGCAAATAATGAGTCTAAAATCATCTTTAACCCACCACACTAAAACTCAGTGTAATAATGTCATGTCACCAATACACTGACACACCACGCTAAACCACTTTTACCATTAATTTTTACACTGAAATTCCAGTTTATTGATGCCACATCATCATTAATATTTATATTAAAAACCACATTATATTAAATTTAAAGATACATTTTATTAAATTTAAAGATTTGTTTTTTTTTTAAACACCATTTGATTACATGGAAAATAAAATAAAAAATAAAGCAATCCCATACGCCCAAAATAACAGCGCGGTAGCACCGCTTTGAAGGAATACGCTGATGTCTTTAACCCACCGTGCCGAACTTCCGGCGTATTGAACAGAAAACATCGGCATTACAGCTCCCCGTTAAAGATGGTCTAAGTTCAATCCTTGCCCATGGTACATGAGGTTAAGACGTTAAGATAATACACTTTTACAAATTTTAGTTGGTGGTGAATCCTATTTGTTTTATTAATCAACATATCACATGGAAATGAACTCGAAAAATCATACCCGTGCTATTGTTGCATACCAAATCCCATTCACCTTTTGTGAGTGAAGGACATACTAGCAAAAATAAAGAGAAGAAAACTTGAGCTCTTTTGGCAGCAAAAAAAAGTGTACAACCAAACCATAGAGCAAAATGACTTCCATTGATATTAACACGAGCTATTAAGACGATATATAGATATATCCATAGCAAGTTTTATACTACATAAACCATGCCAACTTCCAACAAAGATGACGGAGGGACCTTCAACGCCACATCTGGGCCCCTGCAATTCCGCCTGAGGAAATTATATGCGAAATCAATTGCGAACCTCTTAAAAACTGATGATCCTTGTTTCACTTTCACATGCGAGTGACCAAGTATGAATGCAGTCCCGCTTTGCTGAGCATCCAATAAATCTTGAAGTTCTTCACTCATTTGGACGTCTTTTGGATCATTAGAACTAGAATCATCAACAGCAAATGTTACTCGTCTACCATTGTTTTGTGTCTCCATCTGGACTATGTCTGTTATGCTATCGATTGTTGGAAACCCGACAGATACACTAACTTGTTGCATACTTTCTTCTGCTTCAAAAGCCCGTGTTGTAGAAAAGTCTGAGCTCCCTATTACCGCAAGCCTGTACTCTCCTGATGACCTACTTGACGGAAGCCCTTCATCGTCGTTACCTGTGTAGGACCCACATATAAGAAAAAGGAATCTAGTAATATAAAATGGGTTTAGAATACTACATATAAGTTCTTATGTAAAAATAACATGATTATGAAGACCAGTTTATGTACAAAAGTTACCTTGATCATTAGTCTGTTCAGGGCGGCACCAGTCATAATGAATGAATTCAGCAATGTGGTTAACAAGTTCAGTCTCGAATGAATCCACATCCTGGTGAACATCACGATAACCATAACGTACTATACACCTATAAGATCTAAGAGAGGCAGGTCCTACACGACCCATAAGGTACCTCTCAGCTCGAGGGACAAAGGGAACAGGTACAGATTTCACACACACAAACACCAAGATACGGTGAAACGCAGGCAAATTGGTCACAAACCGTGAGAAGTTAGCTGGGATGCCCGAGGTGAGATCCGTGAACACAAGCCCAATCCCGGGGACTCGTGAAATGCCCAAACTTGGCCCCAATGCCAATAGCCATTCTAAAGAGACTTTATTTTGAAGGTCATATTCGTACTTTTTGGTGGTAGCATAGTGCCACACGAACATTATGGTAACTAGAAAGAGTGCTAAGAGAATTGGAAGCCATGCCCCTTCACGAAACTTGACTAAAGAAGCCGAGAAGTAGAGTAGTTCTATGGACCCAAAGAAAAATAGGAAGCAAAGAGCTAAAATTGGTGGTTTATGCCAGCAAAGAATAATTACTAATGATGTGAGGCAAGTTGTAACAAGCATTACTGCCATAACAGCCAATCCTGCAAATAAATCAAGCATAAAGGTTCAAATTTTAGGTACACAAAATCAAGGTTAAATTATAGACATTTGCCCATTCTTAGATATTGCTTTGGTACAGATGACAAAATATTTTGTCATGATTGCAGCACCATTTAACCGAGAATCAAAATAGTTCAGAAAACTCTTTCTGGTCAAACATTACACTTTCATAGTTCTATATCATGCCCATATATCCCCCACAAAGTCAGGTGACAAAAAAAGAAATATTAAAATAAAAAATGAAGCACTTTTGACCTTCAAAACTGATGCACATATTTTCCACACATAGAACATCAAGACCCTCATTTTTGTAGTATCTTGGCTGACTACTGTAAGAAAACTTCTCTCAAAAACTTACCACATCTGTGTAAATTCAGCATTTGAAATTACTTAATTTGATTTAGAGGTGACAATTTTGACCCTTTATTTATGAATGCACTGATTTGGGCTATTTTCCTTGGTCAAACTAAGAAAACTTAGATCTAAGGAAAAAGGGTCAAAGAGGTCAAACAGGTTAAAAGTTGTCCCAAGTTCAAGTTTAATAAACATAAAAAAAACTTGGATCCAAAGGAAAAGGGTCAAATAGGTCAAACCAGTTATAAGTGGTCCCAAGTTTAAGTTTAATGCTTCAAGCCACCAAAGTCGGTTTATTTTAGAAGAATAGAACACTATTGTAATATAGTTTTCGTAATCATGTTTGACAATTAACTATTTATAAAAAAAATGGACAAAACTGCCTGCGGGCCAACCCATCCCGACAATTTATCAATCTGTAACAAAAACTCCAGTGTACCAGGCGATCTAGGAAGATTTTCATTTCTGTAACAATGTCATTCTATCTTTTTACTTAACAAAACCTCAAGTTCTACTGTAGCAAAAATAGAAATGTTATCAAAACAGGAATCACCTAATCACATACATATATGTGTGGGTTGTCAGTTGTGTGATTAAGTGAAGAGCAAAGTTCGGGGACCAACCTGATGCATTTCCCATGTGTTTTGTGTCCCTGAATCCAACGGTCACAGCAATGCATAAGATCATGAGTATCCAGTTGATCTCGGGGATGTAAATCTGACCATGTTTCTTGTCTGATGTATGGACAACCTTAACCCTAGGAAAACAACCTAGTGATTGACTCTGGTTAATAATTGAGAATGTCCCACTGATGATTGCTTGGCTCCCAACAACTGAAGCAAGAATGGCTATAACAAGAACAGGCCACCTAATACTTTCTGCACATATTTCAAGAACACCTTCATTAATAGATAACATCAACGCTTCTGTTTTATTATAAGAAACTGAGCAATTAATATAAATACCTGGGACTGAGACATAATAACTAATGTCATGAGCAATTTGGTGATTCTTTGACAGGTAAGCTGCTTGCCCCATATAACCAAGAATTAGTGCAGGATAAACGAGGAAGGTGAAAGCGATCTGAAAAATGAAATTTTAGTTGACATAATTCTGGCGTCCACAATCCACATAACATCGATAATACCAAATAAGTAGAAGTGACAATGTCAAACGTTTACTTATAAATCGATTGGTTCGGGGTTATGTTTATCTCTAACAGTGTAAATGAGTAAACTTAAGAAGAAAAGAGCTTAACAGTAAATGAGTCCTTAAAAGCATAAAACCTCTATAATTAACTTAACTAATGAGAACATTTATAACTTTTTGTGACCCTAGAAGAAGTCTCTCTATCCTCGAGTAGAGATATGACTATCTAAAACTCACCTTCCCCATACCCCACCCCTAGCAGGATTGGGTATCGTCGTCATTGTATAACTTGTTGTAAGCATATTTACCACAACTTGCTTAGAAAAGATATAAAACAAAAACTTTTCGGATCAACCCGACCGGGCCCTTTTTGACTCATACAAAAACTACCCGTTTTGACCCAATACAGAATCTGCCCATTTAGCTACATTACACATAACAAAATGTCAATGCACACATGAAATTTAATAATCTGCGATGTGATATTATTTTGTTGTGAATTCCAAACATAAGGTTACAGCTAAAATTTACCTGGATTGCAGTGTATGAGAAATGACCAAGATCAGCAAACATTGCTTCCGAGCCTGCCAGTAAAGTTGATATTAGTTATCCTAAACATAGTAATTACATATATTTTCTTATACATTTTGATCTTTTTCTATCAATACGTAATATTTGTAAGCAAGAGTAATGTAAATCTCAATACTAAAGAAGACTTTGAGTTTCCCATAAAATTCAAAATTGATACATAGAGTGTTTAAATCTCAAAAGTCAAACAATGGCTAACTAGATACCAAATACATAAATTTTTCGAATGTCTACCTGTAATGCACAGTAAAATTCCTCCCAAAGACATCCACCCTTGTTTTTTTGTCTTCTTCAAAAACTTGTACATGTAATAAGGCGAAAGAGCTTTGTAAATATGCTGGTTCCAATAAAATATATTGTATAATCCGAGCCCACTGATGCATAGCAGCCATAACAATACGATTGGAGCAAAAAAGGAACCAACTCGATGTGTGCCATAATGTTGTAGTGCAAATAGGCACACTAAAATGACACAGGTAATCGGAATCACTGCATCTGTAAATAGAAAGGTTTCTTAGAAACTGCACTCAAATAATTAATTATATTGGATTAACTTTTGAGATTTGAATGTTAAGCTACTCCCTCCACATAGAAACAATTTCACGCTGACTTAGAACCCAGACGTTTAATTATATGCAATTCAAGGTAAATAGGACACGGTATTGTTTGCGGACCAACCTGAATTGAACCGTTCTGTTTTGACCTACATATTTAAAACTACCCCTCAACTCGCCCAACCCCCCATTTTGCCACCTGGCACCTGCCCACCTCCACGAGAGTATTTGTCAAACATATATATAAATCTTGTGGAATACAAACAAGTGATAGTAAATGAACTCACATTCATGGTGTTTCTTGGACATCGATAGCTCGAGCCCAGAAACCGCAGAAAAAACTGCATATGTTAATGGCGAATTATGTTAAAAATACAAAAAAATATAAATAAAGGATTGCAAAGAAATTTGTATGAAGACATACCAGATATAACGGGAGTAAGGACTCCATCCCCAATTACCATACAAGTGCCAAGAAGAACCAAGATTAGTAAAGCTGTATGCAAAGGTTTGTGCTTCTCAAGCAACATTTTAACTTTTGACCTGTTTTCCCTCGCTGGAGGTTGTTTCAATTTGTATGTAGAGAGCGATTCATCAGCAATTTGTCGGTTTGGTAGCATGCTAACTTTAGCATGCCGGCATATAGAGGAATAAAGAGCAAAAGTTCCACCTACAGAATGACCAATAATGGGTGTCAACCTTGATTACTGAAAACACTAGATATAAAACTACAAGAGGTGACAACTTTGACCCATTCAACGTGTTATTATGGGTTGTGTTCCATTTCAAACGGGCCAACTGAAAAAATCAGTTAAAAGGTTCCACCTACAAAATAACCGACACGGACGCATATTGACCAACAGTTAAAGAAGATCCCTTTCAGCCCATACCAGTTTGACACACTACCCAACCGCCTGATCCGCCCATCTTGCTACCTCTAAAAAAACCAATATGCCTTCAAAATAGCAGATAATAACACTCAAAGAGTTTGATTTTGGTTTCTTGAGAACAACATTTTGGCAACCATAATCATTTTCGAAAAACCAAAACCTGTTCATAAAATGTGTGAAACTTATTACTTATAAACCGGAATTTGATGTTTACATAAATAGCTTTTTGAAGTAAAATACAGATACACTATTAGACTATGTTCAGGTTAATTTCATACCCAATAAAAATTAAAGTTTCTTATATTATCCATAAAAAAAAAATGATAAATGTGACAAAATTGATAGGCCAACAAATATGCCCAAAAATCTGGTGCTGACACATGGCGCTGACACATGGCGACATGGCGTGATCAACAGTTTAGTCCAGAAAGAGGAAAACACTCACTTTATGTAATTTCCCTTTCTGAATTTCATGTCATGTCAACACCAAATTTTTAGGCATGGTTGTAGGCCTACCAATTAGTCATATGTATCATTACTCGTCAACTTAGGTTGTTTACCTTCGCCATTATCGTCAGCTCGAAGAACAATGAAGACGTATTTGAACAAAGGGACTAGAGTCAAAGTCCAGAAAACAAATGAAAGCACACCAAAAATCTCTTCATTTGTTTCTGAGTGACGAATGTCTTCTGCAAATGTGCTTTTGTAGACATAAATTGGCGAAATGCTCAGGTCTCCATACACTATTCCAAGACTCTGATAAGCTAACATCAGTGTTGTCCTCCAAGAATCCTAAATGCAATTTAACAAACATATAAGCATTTTCTTAATAACTTTCTTCATGGGTTTCAAGTAATAGCCATGAAAATATCGAGTTAATTGCATAAATTATAAAAGAACACTATTTATGCAAGAACACACAATTGAGGGCAGAAAATGCTTAGCAGAAACCGCCACCGGATACCCCAGTAATTCGCGTACATATGAGTAAAAAACCCGCCTTACCGGGCACCCCGGTAACCTGAATATGAAAACCTCGTCCATTTACCCGTTTATAGAATTTTGGACAGAACTCTTTTAAAGATATAATGCATAATTTGACTCTTTTTTTCTCTTAATGCTACCAAAACATGGATTTTGTTCCAGATAAACAATGAAAATGAAAACAATAACCATTATGCTAAAACCTTATTTTCAAAGATCTTCATTCTTGCATTTGGCAATTTTGTGAAATGGTGGTTTGCTAGCAACCAAAAAACCAAAATAAGTACACAAAATTTAGTGGGCTAACCTTAGAATTCTCCTTACACCTTTTGTTACCAAGATCCATGCTTCTCAAATCAAGATTCCTTAACTTTGCTGATGATAAAATGGGCTAAATGCAGATCCCAGCTGCAACAAAACACACATATAAATCTTAAAAACAGAAAAAATGGTTACATTATTGTACACTACTAATGAAAGAAACATCAAGTGAGACCAACCAAAAAACAGTGACCCACTTGTTTTAATATCAAGAAGAAACATGAATAAAACTTGTTTTAACCAAAATCTTGAAATAGCCCATTAACTATAAGGGGGAAAACTGAAAAGGGGTTGAAGCAAAAAGAGACCATGATGCAAAATCGAATCGAAAAGATTGTCTTTTTGAAATATAAACAATTAATAAAAGAATCATATTATTTTCTTTCAAGATAATACTTACTTTAATAAAATAAGTCTAAAAGGATGTCACTACATCAACCAGGTTCCATATCAGCATAAAGATGTAAAATATACTCTATATCTACATCTATCTGTTTATATATATCTATATATCTATATCTATATACTACGTATAATGAAGTGGTTATTATAAAATTATATCAGAACTTAAATACAAAATTTCACTACAACCGAAGTAGCATAAAAACAAGAGAATGTTGGGAGACCACTAGGACCATCAATAATGGAAAGTTTATACAAGGGTGGAGCTATTTCCATCACATGAGACAAACCATCGTATAATAAATACTACATATTGTATAAGTATTTTAAGCATAAAAGTGGTAGAAATAGACAAAAACATGGTGGAAATAGATGGGCACTTATAGAACGAAGAGAGAAAATATCTTATATAATGATAAAAAGTTATAGACTTTGATGAGAGTAAAAGTAACACCCAATACCGTCTTCCACGGGTTTTGGGTCCCAATACCACGACGGTGTATGGAGGAGGTTGAGATGTAGACAGCCCCCTACCACGACGGTGTAGAGAGGCTGCTTCCAGGTTCTATCTAGGATAGAAAAGGACCTCCGGTCTTGTAAGGCATGAGGATAGAACCCTTAACCTCTGTTTCCAGAGGCAAGGGTGTTAACCACTTGATCCAACCTTGCTGGTATTTATAGACTTTGATGAGATTTATGTAAATAAAAACGTAAAGTTTATAAACGTATTGGTTTATTTAAAAAATAAGTTTTTAACATTTTGATAATTTTTAAAACTGATACCATCAATATCGGAACGATATCAGCTCATGTCCATCCCTTAAGTATTAATACGATGTAATTGATAATGTCCATGTCATTACGGAAAGGAACAAGGAAACCAAAATCACATGACTAAACAGAAACTACATTATCATCCGGCTCTAAATTGTGTCCACAATGCAACTTTCATGTACTAATTTGGCATCTATATCTATCTCACACACACACACACTTTGATAAATTAAAAACAACACTCTTTATTATGATTTATGTGTACACGTGGGTTGGTGGGAATTTAATGTCCTACCAATCTAGACTATACAATGAAAATGTCTAGAATTTGGCAAGAATATATCCAAAAACTAAAACCAGATCTTGTTACATTACCTTCAAAACTATAACCTCCAATGTTGAAAAAATATGGTCATCTCAACATTAAAAATAATATTTTTTTTAAAAAAAGTAACATTAAAATACTACTATAGAAAAATTTAGAACGATAGAAACATATGTGGTTGAAAAAAGTTGACTAAGTTAATTGCTCATTAAATTATTGTTGATAGTAAAATAGAGTCATGAAACCAAACAAACATGGTTACATAGATGACATCCAACGTAGCATTTGACTACATTTGTATTTCTTTTAACGGTAAATAATCTATACACTTTATGCATATGAGATATATTTTTGTATCGAATAAGACTTGAACTTCAACTACTCGGTTGGAACTTGGAACGTATCTATACAGACGTTCGGATGTTACTAGCGTTTGGTAATATAAAAATGATCGTCTAAGATATGTCTTTTCCTTATTTGATTTTCGGCATGTTAGGTTTTCTCGATACGGAAATTAACTAGTAATTTTTTTATAAAAAAAATTATAAATAAAAAAAGGTTAAAATGTAGAATCAATTACTTAAAATGCAAGAAAGTCATTGTAGTACGTTGGTAATAGACTAATAGTGGTCCAAAAGTAACTAAATAGTGTCATTGTGTCATTTTCTACAATACTACTATACTAAACAATGACCGTTCGAAAAAACAGAAGGTCACTACCACATTAACCACTTTGAGTGGAATCTAAACAAGTCCATGAAATCGTACATAGAGGAAAAATAGACCTTTTGCATTTTCAAATATAATAATTGTTTTTAATAAATAACCATCCAAGCACTCATTTCTTTAATGGCACCCAATTCAACCTACATTTAATATGAACATTGATAAAATCAGACTAAAAAAATTACATTCTTTTATTTAGGTAACTGCAAAGAAAATGAAAATTATAAGGACTATAATATATATAAAAAAATAAAAAACTATTTTTGATAATGTGGGCACTTTTCAAAGTTATATTATAAATTTTTTTTGATACGATTTAGGAAATTTACTGCAACGTAGACAATGACATGGGTGTACACATTAGTTGCGACACAAAACCATCAATACGCATAATTAGTGATATCATGGACTGTCACGCATTCCATAAATAAAAAAAAATTATAGTTGCATATGACTAGAAAAATTATGTATAGTTGAATCAGCCATGCCAGCAGTTGTTAATGCGACGTCTTGGTTTAATTTATTAAAAAATAGAAATGGGTTCGGTTTTTGGTGTTGATAGATGAGTGTATGTATCTTTGATTTGATATCTTAAATCTAATAATGTAGTACTAGTGAAGAAAGTGGGGGTGAGTGGGGAAGAACCGAAGAAGTAATGGGAATCTCTGCTGCTGTTAAAACATGGCCGTGAGGGAATTTATCACGGACTTATATTATATTATTTGCTAATGCTAATTTTATATTTTATATTTTTTGTTTTAATATACATAACTTAATTATTAATTATTAATAAATTAATAAAGATTAAGTAAAGGAAAATGGAGGGATATTGCTACTGTGAAAATTTTATTTTTTAGAGTAAATTACAATTTTGGTCCCTGTCGAGTGTCAAAAATTACCGTTTTCGTCCCTAGGTTTCATAAATTACGGTTTTGGTCCAAAAAAGTTTGCTCCGTCAACGGTTTTGGTCCAAAATCACTAACGGCCGTTAACTGACCATCATGTGCCCTGCACATGATGGGTATTCATGTCCTTTTTTTTTTTATCACAGAGGGACCAAAACTGTAAATAACAAAGTTTTTTAACAAAAATAAATTAATTAATTAAATCTTCAAATATATATATATATATATATATATATATACAAACAGCAGCAACATCTAAAACAGCAGCAGCAACATCTAAAACAATTTCCAGATTTATAGAATATATATATACATCCAATCAAATTTTCTAGAAAATTAACAAAAGTTAATTTTGTTAATGAAGATCTCACCCTATACAAACCTAATTTTCTTTTACAAGAGAAGATTCCCACTTACAGATTTTCTAGAAAAATAACCAAACAAATATATGTCAATTTACAGATCCTGCTATCCTTTTCTTGTTTGTCCCACTTACAGATTCACACTTGTCTTGTTTGTCCATTTACAGATCCTGCTATCCTTTTCTTGTTTGTGCCACCACCATCACCGATCCTAAAACCAATCGAACACCACCATGACCCCCACTCTCAATTTCTTTTAAATGAGATCTGCCAAGAAATGAACAACACTTAAATGTCTCCCCCAATCTTGCTTTCACACTTGTCACTAACAGCGGCGGAGGTTAGATGGGTTGCCAGTGGTGGGGTTGCCGGTGATGGGGTTACGGTTACCGGTGATGGGATTGTAGATCGGTTGTCGATCTAAACTCCGGTGTATATATAACGGTGGAGGGTACGAGAGATGGCGGAGTGGGTTTCATCAAAACCCAAAAGTCTTATCATCAAGGGTGGTGGTGGTGGCCGGAGATGGCGGTTCTAGGATGTCGGTGGTAGGAGATGGCAGATATTTTTTGTTGTTGCCGTATTTCAGTTCATCTAAATTTGTTGTTTTCATTGATTATGGATTTTGGGTTTTCTTTTTGTGATGTGTATAGATCTACCGGTATAAAATATGGATACATATATAGATTGAGATGATGATGGTAGATACTAGATACAAAATATATGTATAGATTTGATTATGGATTTTGGGTTTTCTTTTTGTGATGTGTATAAATCTACCGTTATAAAATATGGATACATATATAGATTATGATGATGATGATGATGATGGTAGATACTAGATACAAAATATATGTATAGATATACATATATATGTATAGATCTGGGTGAAGGAAACAAATATGATTAATATATGTATAGATCTGGGAATACATTTATATATGTATAGTTGATTTATGTTTGTGATTTTTTATGTAATTTATGTATAAGTAGGTATGTATAGATTGGAATGGTAATAGATTTGCTGTGATAATGTTATTGTTGATGATGAAGATGGTGATAATAAGAGTTAATTACAGTTTTGGCCCCTGTGATAAAAAAAAAGACATGAATACTCATCATGTGCAGGGCACATGATGGTGATTTAACGGCCGTTAGTGATTTTGGACCAAAACCGTTGACGGAGCAAAGTTATTTGGACCAAAATCGTAATTTATGAAACCTAGGGACGAAAA
>JAOXNX010054739.1:0-12010 GCA_028566075.1 Solidago caesia | reverse complement strand
CCAGGTTTTCCTTATTTTCAAATAAAGTTTAGGTTAGAGGTGGTAAATTAGGGGATTTGGGTCGAGTTTGGTTAGCGAGTTGAAATGGGTTCATTTATTATTATTTCTTTTGTAATGTTTAGTCTATAGGTTGTAAGGGTGAGTTGGGTCGGGCAGGGCAACGGGTTAAAACAGGTGCATTATTTTGTTGTGTTTAGGTTTGAGGCTGTAGAGTGTGCGAGTTGGGTTGGGTTGGGTTGGGTTGGGCAACAGTTGAAATGTGTTTATTTTGTTGTACTATTTAGGTTAGACACTGTAAAATGGGAGATTTGGGTCGAGTTGGGTAACGGGTTGAAATGGGTCCGGATTCGGTTATGACTTTTATTTGTTTATATGATCGTGTAGCAGGTTTTCAACCCGGATCAAAGTCTTTCTTCATCAAACGCTATGGGGCTTCCTAAATTCCCATCGAAAGGATTAGTATTTTAAAGGAGCTCAAATTCTGATGAAGATAATGATCAACACGTTTTCGATATCCAGGTTTTCCTTATTTTCAAATAAAGTTTAGGTTAGAGGTGGTAAATTAGGGGATTTGGGTCGAGTTTGGTTAGCGGGTTGAAATGGGTTCATTTATTATTATTTCTTTTGTAATGTTTAGTCTATAGGTTGTAAAATGGGTGAGTTGGGTCGGGCAGGGCAACGGGTTAAAACAGGTGCATTATTTTGTTGTGTTTAGGTTTGAGGCTAAGTGTGCGAGTTGGGTTAGGTTGGGTTAATTTGTTGATATTGTTATTCGGTAATAGTAAATTGCTTTTGGTATTAGTAAATTGATATTTTTCTTCTTGCTTATGTTAGTTAATTAACGGTATTAATGCTTCTGGATGGGTTATGACAATCATAAATGTTCTTATCTTATTGTTAGTGCGTGCGGATGGGGATGTAGATAGTCATCTCATTATATGAGTCTATATGAATGAGATGATCGGTTATGAGCTTTAATCGTTTGGCAGGTTTAATGCCTTTATTGACAAGGTTTAATATGATCAATGGAATGTGTTGGTATTCTAAAAGTCGTGTTCATTTATGGCTTCAAATGATTGGTATAAGAGTACTCATAACAATAAGAAATTTACAATGGGAAAGTCGTGAACCTTGCTTCGAAACAATCCAAGGATGGCGATGCGTTTCAGTCACATGCTCTGAAAACACAGAGACTGGTATGCTTTCAACCTACATCTAAAACCTCTAATATACATAGTTATAATAGATGTCTCATGTCATTATAATTTTAACCCTTTCCAGCTTTTTAAACTACAAGCCATCCCAAGGAAATTCGTCGAAGATATATTCCTACTCTACAACTACTCTCCGATATGGTTACTTGAAATACAAACTCCCCCTTCGTGTCAACAAGAATAATAGATACCCAGGTGATCAGACACATGTTCATATGGTGACTGACTGGCGCTGCTTCCTGCTGGAGACGGGTTTAACGGAAGACAAAAATCTCAGGTTCCAGTTGTATGAAGACAAGTCCATTCCTGGAAAAATGGTTTATTTCAAAGTATGCTAAACCAATGTCCGCTTCATTTTGAGAGTTTTTTTGTTTCCCCACATCATAAGAATCACGAATTCCTGTTTGGATACATTTTCAGTACTTCTTACAATAACATGTCCATGATACTTATCGGGCTAATAATAATCGTTTAGTTTATTTGGAATATATATGTACATATACATATATAATATCTTTCCAGCTATTACGATTTTGCATGCACACACACAACCATCAAGTACATGAACAGTAAATAACGTATAGAATAGCCCAACACAATGACCGTGCATCGCACGGGTCCGCCCTCTAGTATATATATAAAGTTAATTAATAATTAAGTTAAACTAATATAATTAACTAAATACATAAAGGCCTTTAAGACTTAACCTAAAAGACTTGGGCTAATTATTTAATGGACTTAAATAATTTAATTATTTTAAGAGTCCAATAAATATTTATCAAGACAAGTCCATTTAATTTAAGTCCGACTCCCTTCTAATTCTTGATACTTATATAATATATATACCATATATATATTATATAGTTAATGACATCTAGGTGTATATGTGTGTGACCCCATAGGCTTACGTATATTCCGAACACATATTTATATTTGTGATATGGACAACAGAACCTCCACTCCCAATAGTCTAACCCGTATCTACACTTTCCCGCCCACAATTCTATACACATTTTTTTTTAATTATTTTTTTTTGTTAAAACTAATTCTTATTCTTATCTTTTCATATACTCTTCTTTCTTATATTCACTCCCTTAACCCAAAATCCTGTCTCTATAATTATATAAATTCCATTTTAAACATCTCCAGATGTTCATAAATTCCATTGTTATTATAATATTTATAAAATTATAAATAGTATTTATTTATGTTTTAATCTTTAAATGTATTCTCTATCTTATTTCTTCTATTATTCTCTTAGAAATTGCTTCTCCTAAGGTACGCATCTCATTCCTTTTAATCGATCCAATTTATTTCCGAACAAGAACAGTACATTATTAATTTAAACTATTCGTTGTTATTATCCTCAATTAAAGGTGATAGATTTTTTAAATATAATATATTTTATTATATGATTTGATGATCATTTTATTTGCTTATATGTTGTACGAGGATGCATTGTCACCATGAAAGTTTCTTTCTTAAACACACAAAGTGTTTGATTAAATGACAAGTATTTATTTTTATTTGAGGTATATTTGGTAATTATAATTTTAGTTTCTGTTATTAGGTCCAATTTAGAGTTATTAAGGAATTTTTTTTTCTTATCTGTTTCTTTTCCTTTTGACCGGAGGTCCTTATGGAACCAGTCTCTGTACCCTTGGGTAGAGGCAAGACTGTCTACACCTCACCTCCCCCATACACCGTTTATACAGGGATTGGGTGCGGTTGTTGTTGTTGTTGTAAGGAATTTTTTTTTTTTTGTGTTCGATTGATTTTGTTTCAGGTTGCTCCATCCTTTTCAAAAATGTTATCTCATGAAGGGCTTACAAGGTATTCGTTTTACCACTTTTTTATTTTATTTTATTTGAGGTATTATGGTTTTTATCGCTGGTATCTGCTGTCACCACTGTTCGGATTCTATTTTCACTACGTATGTTGATGTCATGCGGTATCTCTTGTATTTACTATTGTTTTGTTGTTTCCGGTATCGGTTTCTATTCCAATCCAATTCTTACCTATTACTATAATTGTGGTGATCCGATCATAAGAGAAATTCATTTCCTATCTATCACACATTGATGACATTAGTGTGATGATGTGATCTTATTGAAATATTGTACCTTGAGAATTCTTGTGCCATTTTATTCACTACTTTTGGGCTCCCTTGAAAAGTACTGATAAAGTTTTATCATTGGGAACATTTTTAATTTTAGGTGTATTTAGCAGGTTTTATAGCTTATACTCTGTCCATATTTAGTCATAAGGTTCTAAACTCATTCTTTCTGATCAGGTAAGTATTGAACTCTGTTTGTTTTCTGAATGCCATTCTTGAATCGACCAAATCACTACATCCTAAATTCACAATCATGACTTTTCGCTCATTTGTTGAATACTATTGTTCATCAAAGGCTTATTTTGTTTTTCTCATTATTGAAATTCCAAACAAATGTTTATTTGTGTTATTTGTGATTTGATTATAGTTAGTATATGTTTCTTCATCTCAATTCTAATCCATTAGATCTATTTTATTTTATTTTAGAGTAAATTACATGGATGGTACATGAGGTATACCCGAAACTACACTCACGGTACAAACTTTTGCTTTTCTACTCGGACCATACCCCAAGTATCAATTTTCTACGCGTAAGGTACCTATTTCTGACTGCCGTCTATTTGGCCATTAAGTCAAGCCATGTACCGTGCACGTGAGGTATCAAACCCATAATTTCGTGTATACTTCAGGTATCATCCGTGTAATTTACCCTAAAAATAATTATTAAGAATTTTATAGTTTTATTTATATTTCATTTATTAAGTTTAGTAGATATGATATTTCTTTTTTTTCAATAAAAAGTATTATTAAAAAGAAATAGTTAATACAAGCACGCATTTATTATTATTCTTATTCTTGTTGTTATTTATTATTATTATTATTATTATTATTATTGGGTTATATGTGTATAGTGAAGAAAACAAGAGTGGAAATCATGGGAATCACTAAAATTTTCATTTGCTATTTTTATTTTATTATTATTTTATATTTTTTTAATAAAAACTCATTTCAAAAAATATACAAATATAAAAAACGCAATATAATTTTATCAAACAGTACGGGAAAATTATATAACATCCCCCTAGGATTACATCCCCCTCTAATCCGAGGGGGATGTTATCAAACGGGAAAATTATATAACATCCCCCTCGGATTACATCCCCCTCGGATTAGAGGGGTAAAGCAAGGCCGAAGCCCCGTCATGATTTTATAATATAATTTCCGTCTCAGATTAGCAATCTGTAGGGTTTAGGGTTTGAAGTTCTAGGTTTAGGCATTAGGCTATTCTTAGAACTTCTAAGTTTAAACCCGTACCGTTTGGTGACCTCCTTTCAGAATTTTTTTTGATTTTTATTATTTATCTTTCGAATAGGTTTTTATTAAAAAACTAAAAGAAAAGAATATATAACACTTCATTTATATATCAAACAGTACGGGAAAATTATATTGTTTTTTTTATTTTTGTATATTTTTTAAAATGAGTTTTTATTATAAACACCGACGCCCAATAGATATGCATCGAAGATAACACCGAGGTGATAAGTTGCAATCTACCTGCAAAAGAAAGCGTTTTGTTCTTCCAGTTATCAATTCTAGCTTCCAGTCTCTCCACCAACATCTTACAATCTTTATAAAGTAGTTTGGTTGAGATCAAGGGGACTCCCACGTAGCGCACAGGTAAGTGTCCTTCATCAAATGGCATGATAGTGAGTATTTGCTGCTTGACATGATTTGGCACATTACAGAAAAACGCCGTGCTTTTAGCCATACTAGGAACAAGACCAGAAATATCCTTAAACAGCTTCAGCCCTTCCATGATTGTTTCGACAAAAACAACCTCACCTCTGGCAAATAAAAAAAGGTCATCAGCAAAACAAAGATTAATAATCTGTTGTTTATCACACCTGTTATGATATTTGAAGCCTGATGAACCACGAACTTTATGTTGCAAGATAAGAGAAAGAACCTCCATGACCATCGTGAATAAATAGGGTGACATAGGATCACCTTGTCTAAGTCCTCTCTTACCTTTAAAGAAACCATGGATGTTACCATTCACACTAATTGAAAACGTAACACCAGTAACGCATGTCATAATCCGCTCAACCATTCTGTGATGAAAGCCAAAACCCACAAGCACTGATTGTAAAAACCTCCAGTCTACCGTATCATAAGCATTCTGAATATCAATTTTAAAAGCACAACGAGCTGGCCCAAAATCCCAATGATAGTTATGCATCAATTCTTGGGTGAGCAAGATATTATCAGAAATACGTCTACCCGGGATAAAAGCTGACTGATTGATACCCACTAAATCATCAAGGACCTCCTTAATTCTATTAGTAATGATCTTAGTAATGCACTTGTATAATACATTACAGCAAGATATAGGACGATATTCAGTAACAAAGTTAGGTGTAGTAACCTTGGGAATTAGAGCAAGGATGGTATGGTTGATTTCCTTCAGCAGCTTACCATTAAGAAAGAAATCCGAGACAGCTAGACATACATCATGACCAACGATTTCCCATGCATTTTTAAAAAACGCGGCTATGAACCCATTGAAAACATAGTAGCTTTGACTTCTTCACTAGTAACCGGTCTCACCATATTCTGGGCTTTGTGATTTCCAATCCTCCTGGTGAACAAGGCGTGATGGATAGAAGCAGAGATGTTACGTGATGTACCCAAGCATTGTTCAAAATGTCGCACAATAGTGTTAGGGACATCCCCACCTTCATATTCAGTTCCATGCATGTCTTTTATAACATCAATTCTACACATATGGTTTCTGCCTTTAACTGAGTTGTGAAAGAAAGTGGAGTTCGAATCACCAGCTTGTAACCAGTCAATCTTAGCTTTTTGTTTACGAAATCGTTCTTCATAAAGGGCAGATTCCTTGAATTTATTCAGCGTTCTTGCCTCTTTCTCTCGAAGACTATTATTACTCGGATCATCATCTCTCTCTTTTTGCACCACATCAAGTTCATTCCTCAGTTGTTTAACCCGTTCATGAAGATTACCATGCTTATAAAGAAGCTTCCGCATGGGAGATTTAAGTGTCTTCAGCTTCATAACAACTTGAAACATATTGTTTCCAAGCATATCCTTTTGCCATGCTTGTTGAACCGAGCCTTTAAATTCAGCCTTATGCACCAGAAAATTAGCAAATTTAAATGGTTTAGGCCTCGATCTAGCAATATTGGGAAGTTTCAGAACACAGGGACTATGATCAGAGACACGATATGGTTGGAAAAGTGCATGAGCAGTAGGAAATTCCACAGTGAATTGAATATTACCCATAACTCTATCAATCTTCTTCAGGACTCCAATCCCCTTTTTCGGCTTCTGATTCCATGTATAATGGAGACCCGAGCTTGTAATATCCGTAACCTCTATTCGTTCCACACATTCTTTGAAGTCACGCATCCCTATACTAATCTTCGAGGAGCCATAAAAATTGTCTTCAATGTTCAGCGAGGAGTTGAAGTCTCCAAGTAAAACCCACGGCCTGTCCTTAACAAAGTTTTTGTGACAACACAAGTTGTCCCAAAGTTCACGTCTAGTTTTGTAATAGTTATCAGCATAGATAAATGAGCAAAACATGCTCTTCTTGTCTAATTTATATACAGCTTGGATATGTATCACCTGATTAGTCTGTGCCAAGACCATGACATCAACCACCTTAGTGTTCCATCCAATAATTATCCGAGTACCTTTATCACACAAAGAACCATTTGACGTCCAATCCCATGTCTTACAAATAGACCTGCATACATTATAGACTTTGGAAACATCCATGTGAGACTCCATAATAGCACAAATGTTCAAATGATTTTCACTCATCACCTGGCGAACCTCTTTCTGTTTGAGGGGGCGGTTCAACCCCCTTATGTTCCATGAAGCTAAGCTACACATATAAGCAATCATTACCGGGAGTGCTTGCCCCCTCTTTAGTTCCTGCAGAAGAAATCTTAGCTGCCATAAACTGAGATGTTTCGTCATACACCATATCAACTTCCTCTTCCTCAGATTCCATTCCCTGGTCATTATTTGTTCCCACATCTGCAGTGCCACCACTGTTACGGTCGTCATCAGAAAGGAATTCAAAGGAGTTTTTTGTAGTAGTTGGTGCCTTGGAATGACTTTGTCCTGCCTCATTCTCACTCACTTTGGGTTTAGTAACCGGCCTAAAGACAAAGTTTGGCTTTTGTTTGTTTAGAGATATTCCCTTTCCCTGATTGTTTTTACCCTTCCTATTGACAACTTGGAACCCATCGTCACTAACCTTTGGAAAATCCTTAGGTTGTACAGCCATTATTTTCGGACATTGTGAGAGTACATGCCCAAACACACAGCAGGAAGAACACCATGGTGGGGTCCATTCATATTCGACCTTCATCGTCTCCATTATATACCCTTCCCCATCCATAATAGGTATCGCCATCTTAATCTCCTGTTTCAATTCCCTCTCAGCTGAGACTTCAACCATTGCTCTTGCAAAACCACTTCGTCCCCAAGCCTCGCTACACATTGAACTTGTATAAGTATCAAGCATTTTAGGTTTACCCAGCTTAGATGCTAGTAAACTAAGTCCATCTTCAGTATATGCAAGGGGAACATTATGAATTTTCACCCAAATAGGTATCTCCTTGATATCCTCTTTCTTGAGGATATGCAGCAAGGGGAACATTAAAGAACATTCTTTTGGTCTTCGCTACTTTTGAAATGAATCATAAAGAACATTCATCGTATATAGTTTCTCTTCTTTTGGTGATACTTTTGGAAATGTGTTGGAAAAGCCTATAGATGTTAACGCTGAAGATCTCACATTTTTGGAATTGTGCTTAAGAATGACTGGAGTGGTATGTTATTTTTTACCATACGCCATTCCGATCTGTTACTAGATTTGGTTTTTGATTAACATTGTTTAGGCAATGCCCTCAACAGCAAGAGATATTCAGGCATGGGAGCATGTGCCGCTTGGTCCTTTTCTTGGTAAAAGTTGTGGTAAGGACTCAAGCTTTGTTTTTCTCATTGATGAAGTTTCTGCCATTTAGTAGCAAAACCAGGTCCTCATTTCTACTCATTTCTGGTCTTTTCAGGGACAACAATATCTCCTTGGATTGCTACTCCAAATGCTCTAGAACCATTTGCTTGTGATGCACCCAGGCAGGTTGCTCTCTTCTAACAAGACAGATAGCCAATACATGCTCAACTTTACTGCTTGGTTGAAATCCCTTTTGACATATAATAGACCTTTTAAATTGCAGGTCCCTCCGTCTTTGCCATACCTTGCAGAAAAGATATGGAAGAACTATGATATTTCTTTGGAGGTATGATTTGAATGCTTTAGCTTTCTCTATTGTTCGAGTGAGCTTTGATCTGAAAAGTGACACTTTCACCTATTTACTTATGAATGTATCGATTTGGGTTATGTATTTATTTTGACACAGTAAACTCAAAAGAGTACAATGATAGTAAGATTAACAGGAGTATATTTTAGAAGGAAATATTCCTTGCTTGAAACTATATTTAAAATAGTACTGTATTTGATTATGTTATTATACAATAAAATAATGAGATGTTGAGAAGGCAAAAGGTTTTAGAAATTAGACCGTGTAAATGTAAAGTTATTAGCTTTATCAAAACATATTGAAACAGAATCTATAACACATCTCTTTTGGAACCACCGGCGCCAAAATACTAGTATGATATATGATGATGATATATATATATATATATATATATGCAATAAACCTAGCTTGTTGGATAATTGAAATATGACCGTTATTTAATGAAACAAACTAATTAAATACGTGTGTCTCTACTCGATCTCTACTCCATGCATATACGCGATTTGAGTTTTAAATTTACAAAGAAAATTATTATATTAATATAAATCGCATAAAACTTAACACATTGATGTAACTAGAATTGTACCACGTAATACGTGGAGGTTAATAACATTTCATCTTTTAAATTTAAAAAGAAATCCAGTTTAAATGCGGCTAAATGTGATGGCGTTTGGTTCTATTGCCTCACCTGCTTTAGCTAGTGGTTGTGGTGGTATAAAAAAAGTTATTAATAAACTTATTATATACGAGATTGTTTAGTTAATAGAATAGTAATTTTTATTTTTTTTGAAAGGTGTGAATTACTCGCGAATATCGGGAGGTTTAGCATACGTTGTCTTAACCGGGTTCGCGCTAGAGAGCCCCTCGCTGAATAGATCTCTAATTTAAACTCCTCGATGAGAAACCCCTATCACCCAGAGATCTGGAGGGGAAAACTCACTTAGGTCCACCATAGATGGAAATTAAATATGCTTAGGGTAAGACTCGAACCCCTGACCTTTTGTGAGGAAAGAGGTCTCCTTGTCACTAGACCATTTGGTGATGGTTGAATAATAATTTTGTAGTTCTTAAAATTTTAAATTTTAAGTCTCTATATCTAATACTTTATAGGATAGTATAGATAATTTGGACAAATTTTAAAAAGATGGACACTTAATTGAAATCTTGCTAACATGATTTGCCTAATCTAATCTAAATAAAGGTAATTGATTCATTTTTAATCAACTAGGTGTTGAATTCGTGTTAATACATGGACACTATAAAGTAATTATTGTCATTGTGATGATTTGTAAATAATATACCAAATTATGAACAACATTATCAGTATCAAAAGAATACTCTATAGTTTACTTGTGTTATGTATCGATCTTGTAATACTTTTTAACCTAATGTACTATACTTATCTATACTACTTTATAATTAAGATGTGTGATATCTTAATTTTTAAAAATTTTAAGAACTTTTTTTATTTGAAAATGTTTTGTTCAAATGTTAAATTTTGCAATATTTCCATATTTATATTTATTTTTGTATTTAATCTACTTAATCATATATATATTTAAGGGATAATGACATATGAATGTAACCAACTATGTCAAAATATTTATATAGTGTAGTGACATACTCGATTGGCTATGTAATGTATGCACCTATGTTTTTGTGTGGAATCAATGTAAGGACCTTTTTATTTGGGTCAATCAATGTAAGGACCTATGTATTTTTTTTGTTCAAACAATGTAAGGTCCGTACATATTATACATAGTATAGCCAAAAAAATATAGGTGCATACATTACATAGCCAATCGAGTAGGTCACTACATTACATAACCATTTTGACATAGTTGGTTACATTCATATGCCATTATCCCTATATTTAAATATTTCACCAATAAATAATAAACATAATTTATATACTTGTGTTTTAAATAATCCAAAGTCAGAGTCGGTGATCAGCTTTGTCGTTCGCGGTCACCTCTTAGTGAATTACACTTGTTATATAATCTAGTTGTTAGAAGAATTATTAGACTATTTTTTAAGATATATATCATTTCCATTTAATATAAATATCTAAACTACTCCTATTATTGCTACCTTTGCTACCTTTAGTATATTCCCATCTGATACTCATAATATATACCAGGAAGGTTGGATCAAGTGGTTAACACATTTGCCTTTGGAGACAAAGGTCAAGGGCTATATCCTTATGTCTTGTAAGGCTGGAGGTCCTTTTCTATCCAAGATATAACTTGGAAGCAGTCTCTCTACATCGTCATGGTAGGGTAAGGCTGTCTACATCTCAACCTCCCACCCGTAGAAGACGACATTGAGTGTTACTATACTTACAATATATACGTATATATTTAAAATTGATCTAAATTCACACCTGTTGAATTTGATTATCACACCCTCCGTTCATCCAACACCCGCCCCCGCCCCCACCAACTCTCTTTTTATATCTAATTACCTTTTTTTATATCTAATTAAGTAATTATCTATCTATCTATTATACACATATATCTATCTCTATATCGAAATTTCTGTTTTAATACACTTTCGACTTCACTCTCTATGGGCGCCAATCCATCACCGCTGCTTAACGAAGAGGTTAGTTCACTTCATCTATGCTCAGCAACAATTAAACCTAGAAAATAATGAAGTGGTGCTACTTCTGGGATTAAAGTGTGTGAGAAATCTCTGAATACAATTAGGAAGTCACCCTTCTAAATTTATTTTGGAACCATGTAATATTTACATCTAGCTTAAGCACCCGGGTAATACCTGGGTAGTATTAAGATAATTTATTATATAGTTATAGCAATTGTGATGTAAATATTAAATGTGAAAACTTGACAACAAAGCTCACTGCTTAATACGCAAACATTTATAATAGCATAAAGTTTACTTCAATACATAAACACAAATAGAAAAGTCCAAATGTTCAAAATAGAAAACGAAACTGATAATGAATTTCAGATATGATCAAATAACAGATAAAATCATCACGTTTCAATGTGTTATTCTGTGTTTGTTTTATTTTTACCTATAAATAAATTATCAACTTATGTATATCTTATATTTTTTCTCTTTTTTTTTTTTTTGGCATACCTATGTATATCTAATCCTTTGGTTATGCCTTTTTTTTTTTTTTTAATTAATGGAGTCTTTACCTATAAATAAATTATCAACTTATATTTTATTGAGGATCTTAGTTGTTTGAAATTGGGGATTTAAAATGGTGTCATAAAAAGATGAATGTAAATTGAACTGTTTCCTTAAATTAGGATATTTAATTTTATTAATAAGCTAGTTTAGTATTTAGTGTAGCATGACATCATAAATAGATTTTTTTAAAAAAATAAATTAGTGAATGAAAGGGTTATAGT
>JAOXNX010054606.1:0-12020 GCA_028566075.1 Solidago caesia | reverse complement strand
GGTGATGGCAGCAATGGTAGCGACGGTGTGGTGGTGGCGGCGGGGGTGGTGGTGGTGGAAGCTGCGAGTAAACTTTCATCATCATGAAGAAAGGATATGAAGCAGTATACAATATATCTTAAGTAACCTAGCTGCAACGCGGGGTAATGATACTAGTTTTGACAACAGAGCACCTGGTGACGATTGATAGTCATAATTGGTATGTCTATAATAAGCCTAAAAACATACTCCCTCCGTTCTATTAGAAGTGCCTTGTTTTGAATTTTTAAAGTCTTTGTTTTTTAACTTTGACCTTAAATAATTTTTTTTTGTGTTATATAATACTTGATGAAAATTATATCAATGTAAACACATCTAAAACTCAATAAACCCATATAACTTTCATCAAGTATTATATGACATAAACAAAAATATATAAGGTCAAAGTCAAAAAACAAACACTTTTAAAAAATAGAACACTTCTAATAGGACGGATGGAGTAATAAAGAGATCAATAGCGAATATGTAGTAATAGAAAAAAGAAAATGCACACGTCAATGCATTCACTATCTTATTAAGCTTGTATTTGGACCTATTTTTTACGGTTTTTTTTAATTATATTTTTAATATGTATTTGTTACTTTCATGGTTGTAGAACTCGGATGTGCTACCAACTCGGCCGACTGGAAAGTTACGAGTACTCGATTCTATGCAGGGAGTATTAAAGGAGTCAAATCAGTCAAGACGGGGAGTACTCGGAGTTCTTAACCGACTCGACGCCCTAACGAGTAGTGAGTATTCGTCGAGCACTCTGCCAAGTCGGACGGATTTTGCAACACTGAATACATTCAATTTATTTGGAAGAAGCTTGTTAATTGTATACATTAGATCTATAAATTCACAATAAATTATTGTATTGGTTATATGTATATATATAACGGCTAATTATTGTAAAATGAGTATTAATATAAAACAAATAGGATAAGATCTTGACCATTAAATCATGATAAACTATTGCACGAAGATTTAAAGGGCACAAGTATATACACGGATGTACAAAAATTTTCAAGATGCACAATATTGTTTTATTTTACTTTAATATTTTTCTTATTTGAACAAGAACCTATAACATATATATATATATATATATATATATAGGAAGGTTTATGAGATAATTTTTTTTTTCCGTAAGAACTGCGAGAACTTTTAAATTATGTATTAGATCAATGCAAAACATAATAAAAGTTCATATAAGAATTTAAAAAAAAGTGTTAAAAACATGTAAAATTACATATAACTTGATAAGTTCATGTGTGAATGATACATGTAAACAAATTCATTCACATGTGAACAAAAGGCTAATTTTAGGGTTTGAATTTTTATTTTTTTTTAACGATACAAACCGTTATAACTTTTCACATGTGAATAAACTTAAAAAACGTGTGATGTAATACATAATTTTAAATTTTCCCACGTTTTTTTGAAAAAAAAAAGTTTTTATAATGAACCTATGCATTATATATGCGTGTGTTGTAGAAATTTAGGTTATCAAATATCTAGATCTATCACTTTATATGTAAATTTAACGTGATACCTATATGTGATGTAATACATAATTTTAAATTTTACATGGTTTTTAAGAAAAAAAAGGGTTCTCTAATGAACCTTTGTCATGATATGTGTGTGTTGTAGAAATTTAGGTTGTCGAATATCTAAATCTATCACTTTATATATAAATTTAACATAACAGTCTATTAAAAAGTTAAAATTAATAGCCTTGCAAAAAGAAAAAAAAATGAAATACTAAATAAAAGTAAGAGAAAATGATACGCATAACATATTTGTGAAGGAAAAAAAAAATGTTTTGCTCTTTAAAATTTCATAAATGTATACATTGAGTCTTCGGTATATGAATCCGGTAGTAATAGCACACATACCGTTCGCGGTACATATGTTTCCCCATTAAAGTAAATAGTTCTGATTTAGGACGAAAACTAACCGACACAAAGGGGCAAAGGCCAAAGGGGCATTTGACAAAGTTTTGAACGTTGTACATTTCTTTCCCTATGAACATCAATAAAAGTTACTCCGTGAACTTGTACTTTTTTTTTAATAACTCAAAATATAAAATAAATAAAATACTACTAATATATTTTTCTTTACTTACTTTTATCTTAAAGAACGTTGATATTATTGAGAGGAATAATAATAATATTCTAAGGTAGGACTTGCCGTACCACTAAATTATTGTAAGTTTTTTCTCTTTATTGACTCTTCCTTTTTACCTAAAAAACGCCGATCATCGTTATCGCATTGTATGGTTGTCTCTTCTTGTAGTTCTCTTTATTTACCTACAATTTTTTATTTTTCATACAAAACTTAATACCACATTACATTACATGTTTATTCAATTTTCATATGCTTTTATTGCTCATAAGGGGCGTTTGCCTCGTATGGTAGGATACATTGTATTATGGTATACCCTATAACCTTTTCTAATAAGAAATTTTATTTCGTCCTATAGGCTTTAAATGATTATTGGTCCATGCATTTATTTAATAATTATTCTCTTCAAATTTTTATCCACATATAATATAGGCGTCTGGCAAACCGATCAGGGTAATTAGTACCCGACCACCCCTTTAGTAGCGACGCCGCTGCTAAAGGTATGGTACGGATAATCGTACGCTGCCACATGCATTAAAGTGGTCATTCAGATCTGTACCTCACCTTTAGCAGCGATGTCGTTCGACGGTGGTCCAAATACCTATTATTTTGTTTAAACATATTAAAAAAACATATAAAACAACCAAATAATAATATAAAAATAAAATAATAAAAAACACTGATAAATAAAAATAAACATACTTCAGTTGACAGAATGTGGTCCAAATACGTCGCTGCTAAAGGCTAGCCGGAATATATGGTGGCCGGATGTGTATATATATATATATATTTTCTGATGTTTCTGTGTGCGTGGGAGAAAGAAGAAGAAAAAAGAAATAGAAAAGGAAAGAATGAGGATCGGATAATGACAGGTGGAATATATAGCAAAAATCGAGGACACTTTCAACAGCGACGTCGCTGGTAAAAGTATGGTCAAAAAGTCAGAGCATTTAATGCGGGTCAGACAAACAGTTGGGTCGTACTACACTTTCAGCAGCGACGTCGCTGCTGAAAGTGTATTTTGAATTTTGGCGCCCATTTAATGCTTGTCAGTGGTTGGTCCTTCGTACCACACCTTCAGAAGCAACGTCGCTGCTGAAGGTGGCCTGGTCGGGTTACAAAATATTTCCTGGTCAGTTTACAGGAGCCGATAACATATGTGTACCATATTATGATTAACCTTCTTAGTTAAACTTTTGTTCTTACATGGGGTCTCCGGTAGTGTATTGTACCCGTAATTTGTTTGAAAAATGTTTTTCTCAATGTTATATTATGTCTCGTGACTTTCGGCACTCCTGATTATTTTCTTTAGTGTTATTTTTTAGTCTTTGGACTTTCAGCCCTCCTGATTATTTTCTTTAGTGTTATTTTTTAGTCTTTTGACTTTCAGCCCTCCTACTAAAAACTTTAAGCTCCGCCACTGCCTTTAAATATTTTACCTGGCCACGATTGTATGAACATCCACCTGAACTTTATAAAATAAAATCTAACAAATCATTGTTTGATTTTTGCGAAAAATATATTATATAAAACGTAAGTAAAGATAAGTCCGAAGAAATTAAGCAATTTTAGCCGGCCTGTAACATATAAAAATTGAAATTAAGTAAAACTTAATGTTTAACACTGAAAAGTAGTTCACAATAATAATTATTGGGCCTACCTTGTCTGGTGTACGACCTAAAATAGAAAATACAAGGCCACGTTTATCTTAAACCCAACATATGCATCTTTTTAACTCATCCTGTTAACTACCAAACATATCCTTTTAAGTTTTAACAAAGATTATTACACCACAAAATCAAATGAAAAGACACACCACCACCAACGGTACCCGATTTCAACCTAAGCGGGATATGCAAATAAAAAGACACAAGCGCAAAATTATGTATGTAAATGTATGAAACACATGTCTTCTGTTTTCTATCATGTTATATATTACGAAAATTAGTATGTTAAACTTTTAGAGGAATAAATTGTGTTCATTTAACAATTTTGTAAAATAAAAGGAAAAACGTTTATTTATAAAATAAAGAGGAAAAGGAAAAGGAGCGGGAGTGTAAGATCCACGCATCACGTCAGAATGGCATTATATTAAAGATAAACTCATAAACCAACAAGAGTTTGAATTTTGCAAAAAGTATAATTTGGAAGAAACATCCCGATCCTTGATATCGTTTTGGTACTCATCCTCTACAGCTACAAAGGGATATTATAAACCCAAATTTATAAATTTTTTGTTCAATTGTGGGCAATACGTATTGAGTGTGTATTCAGCTCCGTATTGGAATTTTCATTGTGGGCAATACGAAAGGGAACTAATATTAGTACCACAAAAATTGATACATCTACCACAAATGTGCTATACTGGTTTGTACAGTATGAAGTAAAAGCTGTTTTTAGTGGTAAATTAATCAAAAACATTGGTACATTTATCACTTCCCAATACGAAATGTTTTGTTAATTTTCTTTTTTTTAATCCTCCTCTCACATAGTTATGTTTATTAGATAAATGGTGGGTTCTGGATATGTATTGGTATATATGGTAGTGCGTGTGAATGAGTGAAAATGTATTGAAAGGAGGTTTTACTGATATGGTGCTAAGTTGACAGTGTATTGCTCTAATAAGGACATACAGGTTTGGTTTGAATAAATTGTTTGTAAATATGACATCTCTCTTTAAACTATATTTCATAAAATGGGTATCAATTATTACAAAGTATATTAATAGAAAGTTGTTACACTTTCAAACAACGTACACACATGTATACGAGAGGTTTGCTTGTCAAAGAGACGGAACATGATAGGAAAAAACGTCATTTTTTTAATAACAAATTCAACTTATATGAATTCGTGTTTCAATAACTTTTAAATATTTTGCTACTGATTTCGAAAATAAAAATTTACATGCCAATTAAAAAGAGAAAAAAAGGGCACATTGTCCCCGAAAACATATCGGATCCCATCATTCCACCCCGTAAGGGATATGATGACGGTAAAATATCTTCACTTAATATCCACATGATTTGGACATCCCTAAGGATCGAACCCGCATTTCTCAAACTTCACATATAGGCCAAGTTGTATTAATAACGGATACCACTCTTATCTACTGATGGATTGATATTTACATGCTAATTGGACAAATATATATGTAAAGACAACTTGTATTTCAATTACTTTCTATCTCCCCCTCTCTCTCTCCCTCCCTCTCTCCCTCCTTCCCCCAACTCTTCGTTTTCTCGCGTTTTTAAGGTTGTTTTTTGAATAACCCTATCCACAATGACTTTTTATCGTTATGTTTTTTTGTTGAGGAAAAAGAAGAAAATGAATGGGTGGACTATGTTATCATTTTCAACTAATAAATATTAGATTAAAAAAAATTAATTTTTTTTTTTTATAAATATTATAAGTTATTTGAGAAAAAAAAAAATGATTGGCAGTGATATTTCCTAAAATATGAAAAAGAAAAAAATGATGTTACATTTGACCTTATGTGATAGGCAAAAAATTTTTTTAAGATTAGATAAAGTCTAAATCTCAATTACCTTGTATCTTTTTCTTAATCTAAAACACACCCATCTTTGTAGGACACGCATTTTCTTATTAAAGTAAATATTCTTTTTAAAAAAAGTTAACTTAAATTATTAAAGAGGTGATATTCGTACAATTATTTTTGATAGATGTACACACTGTACAGATTATATAGCTGACTGTACAAGTCATTAATCATAACTATGATAGATCTATCAAAAGTAATAGTATTAATATCACCACCCATATTATTATGTGTATAGAGATAAAGAACGATGACCGATCTTCTAAGGGAAGAAGCAAGTGGATCGTGACCACGGATGTAGGCAAGAACATGACATCGGGCCACCAATAGATAACAAGTATATTTATTTTTTTTCTTTTTAAAAGACTATGAAAATGTAAATGTTAATTAGAAATCTGCCGTTTCAAAAAAAATAAAAAAAGTTTAATTATAAATATTAAACAAAGGAATTTGGCTTAGCGGGTGACCCAATAATCAAAAAGTTTAATTATAAACATATATATATATATATATTTTTGAAAGATGAACTTTATTATTAAAACCAAAATATGCAATATGACTAAATTAACGTAAATTATTTTGAAGATACACATTAATTATTAAGATATAATAAATATATAAAACATAATAATAATTAGAACTAAACATTTAAATATTGTTAAAAAATTTTATTTGTAATTTTTATCGGGTTGTAAATAGGTTACAAAGGTCAAATCAAATAGGACTCATTTATTAGTCGTGTCGACTTGTTTATCACCCAAACCCATTTAGGTTCAACCCAACCCACTTATTTCATGTCGTGTCCCGTGTTGTATTAGAAATTGCCAGCCTTAACTGATTGATGAAACTGAAAATCAGAGCTTATTATTAGAGTTGGAAGCTGGAACTTATATATTTATAGAGGTGTTTAGCAAAGTAGTTATAATTGGAGCTTTAAAATGTAAAAAAGACACATGACTTGTTAATAAAATAAGATTAAAACTTAATAAATCTATCTCGGTTGGGGTTATGGACTCTAATGTTGCTGAAATTCTAGCCATCAAAGAAGCATTGAAAAATCATGAACAACGAGTTGACTTCTATGAAGGTCGTTAGGCCACTAGGAGTGGCAAGCGGGTTGCATGATTTCATGCCCCATACTGCCGGCTACGCCGGCGCCGACCGAAAATTTATTGCCAAAATTTATGGGGGGCGGGTATAATAACCGGTGGTGATACCAGTGGCTTTGTGAGAGAAGTGAAGAGAGAGTGTGTGTGGGGATAAGAGAGAGAGTGTTTGTGATTGGATAAAAATTTGGGAGGGTTGAAATCTTATAAGCGTCATTAAAAATGGTTGGGAGGGTTGGTTGGGAGGGTTGAAGTGATAAAATGAGTTGGCAAAATTTTATTGACGGAATTTAAGAGGGCTGATAAAATCTTTAACACCACTCCTAGAGTCCTAGTGGGTTCATCTCCCAAGCGAGCGAGAGGCCTTGGAGAGTTGGAGGTTGTTATCACACTTTTATGAGATTGATGATTTCTTCTTAAGTGTTATGGGTAGATCTAAAACAATAAGAGAGAAGGGAATGGGGAGAGATGGGGGTGTGGTACCACATGGTACCACATAGCACACCATTCCCTCTAATAAAAGATGGAGCAAGATGATAGAAGCAAGATGAAAAATGGGAACCCCTTCACGCAAATCATCTTGCAAAATATAATGATTACATGCAAAAAGTAATAGAAACCATTTATATTTAATAAAATATGAAGTAAAAAAAATGAGAGATGAGAGATGGGAAAAGATGACCATTTCTTATAAAATGAGATGGGGAAAGATGGATGATGTGAAAGAGAAAAAAAAATAAAAGATGAGAGATGAGGATGGGGTGCTCCCTCCACCCTTAGTGGTACCACTTTCACCTTGGTCCATATATCACATTGAAACTGGATTTTTCCAAAAAGTTTTAAATTTTTATCCAATGGGCTACCCGCATTGAAAACAAGGCCCAATATTTGATTTGTTTTGATTCGATTTGATTGGCGAAATAAAAAACGTAATCTTTTTCACAAATCGAAATCAGAAGCTGCTTCTTCTCTCTTTATTCTCTCTCCCTGAAACCCTAATTATTTTATATCCCTTGAAAAACAGATCTCTCTTAAATTTTTATTTGAAAATATATTCGGTATTCATACATCTCTTTCATTATTCTTAAATTCCGGTAAGCCTTTTATTTTATTTTTTTAATTATTACATGTAATATGAATCTATAAGTTTATATACATACAAATCAGTATATATATCGATTCGATTGTTTTGTTTGCTATCTGTTCATAAGCTAGGTTTTAGTTTCAACCTCTTTTTATTATTTAAGTTCAATTTCCTATATTTTATTATAAATCTAATTAAATTAGGATTTTTTGTAATTAGTTTTACTATTTAAATCAAGAAATATTTTGGATATATATGCTTAAGGGATAATATACATTAAGTGGGTGTGTTTATTTCAGGTGCTTGAGAAAATAAAACCCAAGACATACGTCAATGTTGGGTTAGCCCGCTTGGCAGAGGCTCATGCTTCTTGGGGCGAAGTTGGGTGATTTTAGGAATATTTGTGGTAGTTTAGGAGTAGGAGTAGGTATGGCCGTTGTAAAAAAAAAAACCCTTAGACATACTTGTAACTTTTGAATGTCTGTTGCCTTTTAAAACATCGTATGTTTTTACTAAAGCTAGTGATTTGGTGTTAATTCTGTACATACTTTTTAATCCATTAGCACATCAAATGTGCACTCTTAAAAGTTATGTTCTACCTAATACTTTAATGGTCACTATGACCCAACCTTGATGTTACTAAACTAATACCACTAGGCCACAACCCCGTTGATCGATTTGATACTAATATCACCCAAAAACATTCTGGATAAGAAGCATGTTGGCTTTTTAATAAAACAAATGTGTATTTATTCTCACTTGATATAATAAGGTCATGTTCTCTGTAAGACGTATTTTTTTTAAAACCAATTCAATATATGGGTTGCCTTAATGAAAAAGTTGGATGCTTTACCCTGGTGAGTCACTTATGTGTTAGTTTTCAATGTAAAAGGTTATACATGATGTCTTGTCTTTCCTTGGCGGGGCTAAATTTAGATTTAGTTGATGTAAAATCTATATTAACAAACCAGTTAAGGGAGTATTATATCTGAATATAATTAGTTTTAATTTTTTTACCATGTAAATTATTAGTTTGCATATGTTCGATTGAAAACATACCTTGGTGGTTGACTTGTCGTTCTACATTTTGACAGGATTTCTTATTTAAAAGTAAGGCTGCGGAGTCTGTTGAAATGACAACTTTGGATATGTCACTAGATGATATGATTAAAAGCAGGCGCACTACCGAGAAAGGTAGTGGACGTGGTAAGGCTCGTCGTGGGCGAGGAGGACAAGGAAGGCCGGCTGGTACTGGAAAACCCACAAGGCCACCTCGCAAAGGTCCCCTCAGGGTGAATGCTCGGCCATCAGTTCATACTATTGCCAAGGCAAGCCCACCATTATGGATATCTTATGCATTTGATCCGGAAATCTGATTTGAAACACAAAATTCAGGACATAAAAACATCAATATTTCAAATTTTAACATGGGGTGTAGTCGACAGAATATCTTTCATCAAGAATTTCTTTTTGGCTTTACCATTAAGGAACTGTCTTTACATGATGTTCATGGATATCGAGTCTGAGTCGTTCCCAGGATTTTACAGAAAATTACTTGATGAAACTGGAAGTTTAATGGTGGCTTGATTATGTTATACTGCTACAATATAGCATATCATATAAAGGGGATTTACTACTCTTATTAACAAAAAACGACTGAGTTAACAGCTTGGATAACCATCTCTGATCATTAATAGCTAGTTGTGATTACTGGTTGTTTGGAAGGGAGTTAATGATGCATCCTATTGCTACATTTGGAATCTCTCGTGGATGAGATCTTCAGTTACTGTTCTGGTTCATGGTATTTTTGCAAAGGAGATTCCTTGGCTGAACTTCAGAACTGGAGGTTTCTCTTGTACAGTAGGCAAACATTTAGTCTTCAACTCCCAACTATCCTTACTCGTAGCTTGATATATGTCAAAGTTAAGAGATTTAATCTTTCATAACTTAAATCCCTAGATTCATTCTTAATTTGAAAACGCTATGGATTGAGTCTTGATGCAATGATAATTGAGTAGCTCATGCAGAATGGTGAATTTCTTATATTATATTATAATGCTGACATGTATTTGTCCCAACTCGGATCCTTTTTCTATGGCGTCTCCAGTCTTTTCGCAGACCCAAGAGTTTGCCTTGGCAGCATGACTTGCTGGAAGAAAGTCTAAAAGCAGCTGGTCTACCTGGATTGGATAGTGGTACGAAATTATATGTCTCCAACTTGGACATTGGAGTGACAAATGAAGATATACGGGTATAACGTACAACTTTGGCAGTGTGTTTTATGTTTGTCTGCGTCATTCTAGCGAGGTTTCATAATGTAACGTGGCAACTGCTTTGGAATTTAGGAGCTGTTTTCTGAGATCGGGGAGCTGCAAAGATATGCAATTCACTATGACAAAAATGGCCGTCCAAATGTAAGTCATTGGAAGTTACAAATTTTCATTATTGGTATGTTTTGATATATAAAATGTTGAAGTTAACGAGACCAAATACATCAGGTTGTCTACTCTTTCATATACGATTGTCTTGTTTTGTAAGTTTGATTTTGAAGATGACATATATGACATGTTACCATACGTTGACAGTGAATAACTTTTTCTGAAAAAAGTTACTTTAAAATTTAAAGACCCCAGTCGTAACTGTTTCTGCATTTGGTTTTCCTTTTTCCTATGAAACTAGCTCTTGGAAAATCTGAGTTCTTAACTTACCATTTGATGTTTTCAAGCTGTTCTTTTCCCATAATTTATTTTGACCTCTACTGCTAAATTTAGATTTAAGTTTAAGCTCAGCTAGTTGGTTGTAACAACATAAGTTGGGATAGTTATGTCTCATAGAGATAAAAGAATAATACAATTTAACTATTTAAGACTTTATAAATGATGTCAAATTTATTACAATATTGCATTTTCAACTCAAAAGTTGGCTTCAGATTAATTTCATTCTATTTTGGATATTGTACATAACTTTTGAATTTTTATTTTGTTTCAGGGAACAGCTGAAGTAATGTTTGCTCGACGAAGTGATGCATTTCAAGCACTTAAACGTTATAATAATGTTCAGCTGGATGGAAAGCCTATGAAGATTGAGATTGTAGGCTCCAAGTCTGAGGTTCCTCTTGCACCTCGTGTGAATTTGGTTGGAGGAGTAAATGGTCAGAGGACAGTTGTGATGATGTATGTTACCTGTCCCTACTTTGTTTCTTTTTTTCTATTTTAATTACTTCAGTGATATATTCCACATACAATGTTAGGATGAAATCATTTTTTATGTGCTTAGATCATTGTAGGATTACATTTGAAATGACTTTCTTAATATATTATTTATTGTCTACAAGCTCCTGGTTGACATGTCATTTAGTTCTTTTCCATAATGTTCTGGTCTTTTTGCAGGCCTGGAGTTGGCCGTGGAAGAAAAGCTGCTGTATCTAATCGCACATCTGGGTAAGTGCATTTTGAACTGCGGAAACTCAATGTTTTTTTCTCTAGGATAACATCTTGATCCTTCACTTAACCATGTCTGCTCTTTAGATTGGGGGTGTTCAGTATATGGATTCAAGTTGAAGAAACCGAAAATCAAATCAAATTGAGTTGAACTTTTAAAATTGGTTTGGTTTTTTGACAATTTGGTTTGCTTTGGGACCAAATCAAATTTGAATAGTTTATGATTTGATTTAGGAATTGTTGATTTTCAAACCAAACCAAATCAAAAATCGAATTCGGTTGTTTATATACATATATATATATATATATTAAACTTATTCCTATTAATTTAAAATAACTAGTAATATTTAATAATTGTATTTTATTATTTAGTAAAGTTTGGTTGGTAAATAATTCCCATTGAAATTTTCATTCGCTAAATTTTTTGAAAGGAGTGTTGCCAACAAAAAAATTCACATAATTTGAAAATGATTTGGTTTGGTTTATAAATCGAAGTAAAATCGAAACCAAGGTTGTAAATATCTGTTATCGGTATGTTATCGGTCGACCCCCGATAAGCGATTTATCGGACGTATCGGGGATATATCGGGGATATATCGGAGACTATAAATAATAAAGGAAATTATTTAAAAAATAATATTAACAACATATATTCATTTTCTAAAGGCACAAACTTACAAGAAAAATAA
>JAOXNX010054526.1:0-12025 GCA_028566075.1 Solidago caesia | reverse complement strand
TTAAACTATCATAAACTCAAATCCAAGGTACCATTTGGTCCAATGGAAGCTCAATCAAAACCTTATGGTTCATAAAACTTTACGGAACTTGACCACTGTTCATATTTCTAAACTTTCACTTTATCAAAATCATGTTTTGGGCATAGAAGCTAATACCATTAGAAAGTAGACTCAATTACGCTTCAGTGGCCACTTGAATCGTCAAAAACGGAATTACGGTTCAAACGTTATGGACGTTTGAAAAACTCGACCCAGCAGCGAATCTCGCGGCGCGAGAATTACTGGTCGCAACGCGACATATGCTACTGTCCCGCGACTTTTGACCCACAAGACGATCAAATGAACCAAAACTTAGTTCTTAACAAATGTAGCACACTCACAGGGATTTTCAAAAATGTAAAGTTTGGCTCTTGAGGAGCTATAATGAATGAGTTATGATGTTTACAAAATATGCTCGTTGCATTCGCTCAGATTCAGACCACATTTACAAAATAGGCTCGTTGCACACTCACAGTGTTTTCGACACGTTTCAAGGCAAAATCAAGGAAAACATTGTTCTAGTAGAATTTAGTAGACACATAGGCCTTTTCAAAAATATAAAGTTTGACTCTTGAAGATCTATAATGAATGATTTATGATGTTTTAAAAATGGACCTGCTGCATTCGTTCGAAATTCGACCGAAAATTAGCATTTTTACCCTTTTCTGGGCAAAACCAGAAGAAACTCAGTTCTTATCAAATTTAGAGGACACATAGAGGTTTTCAAAAATATAAGATTCATCTCCAAACTCGTTCACATGAAGTCCCTATGATTTTTTCAAGATAACTACAGTTTTAGGCCTCGAAATCCTTATTGTTTTGCAAGCAATTTCGACCATCAAACATCCATGGAAAATCACCACAACTTCTACAGTTCATAAACACCTAAAATATAACTCAATTGACATTATAAACTCATCCATACATCCATTGTAATATTACTTTTAAAACACATTCGATTTAACACCCAAAATCACTTATTTTGATTCAAAACACACATAAATCCTACCCAAATCTTGGAGCTAGTAATGAATTGAAAGAATGAATCAATAGGATATGAAATCAAGAGAAGATTACCTATAATACCTGTAGATGATAATATGGTCACGAAATCTTGATCAAAACACTACCAAATTAGCTCCAAATTGAAGATGGAAGCTAGTGTTCTTGAGAGGAATAAGAGGGGGAGAATTGGGAATGAAATGAAATGAATTTGATCTATCCCCTCCTTATTCTCCATCCATATTGTGTTTCTCAAAATGTCACATTTAGTCCCTCAAGTTACTAACTCATCATCTAAAGACATAGATCACTAACGGAAGTTCATTCGTCATACCCAACTCTATCGAGAATACTTATCGATATAACGAGCACATTAATAATCATCTTGACCATGACAACATGTATCATGACCCATTAAACACATATATTCATATAACACATTAACTACTTAAACTTATTAAATCACTTAAGGATCTAACGGAAGTAGAGTGTTGACTTAACGACACAAGTCAACTGTTAAACGTAAAGTTTGAGATGTTACACAACACTTGTATAGTATTTCATTTTATAGTAGTTACATATTCAATCATGATAATGTCAATAATGATGATCAATAAACATGAATATCGATATAATAACAATGAAGAATTAATGTTAAAAATTATCACGCAAAAAAATAGAGTAATGTAGTTTAGAATGGATGTGATGATAAATAACACTGCTAGATTCGAAGGTATAAAAAATCAAATTGATTCTCTATATTTGATTCTTCTATAATTGTACGTGAGAAAACAAATATTTACTTGTTAATTTATTTATTAAAATATATTAGTTGTTAATCAATACATAAAGTATTAAGATATACAATTTAAATTAAGTAATAAATAAATATTACCTATATATCTAATTTATTATATATTTTTTTTAAAATAGTGTAACTGGTGATTTTTTTCCTTTAACATTTGTAACCAACTAGGTAAAACCCGTGCGTTGCACGGACTAATTTGTTTTCTAGCTAATTCAGCAATAAAAAGAATGTTATAACTTCAAGTGAATACTTATATATAATAAAATAGATTAAATATAAATATTAAATGAATTATAGATGACTCAAAACCTCCTTATAAACGACATTTTTTGTGGTGTTTGTAGACTTGTAATCATTGTCCAAAATCAAAATCTTCAATCCTTGTTTGCTTTTGACTCTCGAAAGGGCACCATACAACTGGCCATGACTAAAGACTGGATTCTTCAAGTACAAACCAACTTGGGCCAAACTCTGTCCCTGATTTTTGTTGATAGTCATCGCAAAGCAAACTGATATCAGAAATTGTCTTCTTTGAAATCGAAAGGGTATTCTCCTGTCCGATGGAATAAGTTTCATTTTAGTAATGAAAGTAATTTTCCTAAGATTGCTACCAGAAATTATCTCAGCTTCGATAATACGGTCACCAACTTTTGTTACTTTAAATCTAGTGTCATTACATAATCCACTTGGCTGATCTATGTTTCTAAGTAACATAACAGCTTGGGACAAAGTCTACACCTAACTTTTGTTATATTAAACGTTATTGTGAAGATATACAAAAGTTAATAACAATCTATTAAATAAATACCAACAAATGGTATGGATGTAATATTATACATAAGTTATCTAAAATTATTAAACATGCTTTGTTGATATAGTACTAATTAAAATGAAAGTAACAAATGGTATAAATATATGCAAATCTAGAGATTTGATCAGTTTGTTGATATGCATAGTCTATAGGATATGAAAGTGAAAAAAAAGAAGAAGATAAAACAGAGTCAATAAAACTATAATATGAATAAAAATGATAAAGACAATCAAAAACGCTATAATATGACAATTTGTCAATGTAAATTCTTACACATTGGCTATAAACGGTCGCAAAAGAAACAACAACAACAACAACCACCACCGATACTAAATCCCAGCAACAGCCGGGGTTTGAGGGAGGTAAGATGTACGCAGCCATACCCCTACCTAAAGATAGAGATGCTGTTTCCAGAAGGACCTCCGGCCAAAGAGTGAAAGAATGATAAAGTGTAAGGGATAGGGAAACATACCTGACGGCCGAGTATCGCATAGCTGCATTTAAGATAGGTTATAGAAACAGAAACAGAATACATAAGGCATAAAAACATATCCAACATAACGTTAGAGGTAAGAGCTCATTTGAGCATAATAAGGAGCAACATAAAACATATGAAAGGCATATATACATATAGTAGATTAAACTCAAACTATATTACAAAATAAGATTTGGCCACCTAATTAAGGATAACACAAATTAAAAGAAACCATAACACAAATTTAAATTAATAAAGGATCATGTATAGCTTGAGCAAGATATGAAATAACAACAAAAGGCTAGTATAACTAACTGAAGTTAGCGACATAAACTCTAACAATATCAATGATCACAAGCACATCTTTACCACCTCATGATTTCATTAACGTTCTGATAAGCACTACCTGTAAGAAAACTCATAAAGATAGTTGTTCGGTAAAAAGGATTAATATCTATAAATATAAAGTACGAATGAGAAAATAGGAGTATCAACCTGTCTTTGAACATGCCTTGGACTTCTACTTCTACGTATGCTTTCTATTGTCTATAAGGTCACAACTACGTTTGCTGCTTGTATTCATTTTGGGGTTTTGGCGCACATGCAACATGTTTCGATTTTATGTTAACTGTGATGCTTTTATTCATTATGACAATGCATCAATTCCTCCTAAATAGTTAAAAATATCTCATCATTATATGATCTATGTGAACATGTAATCGCAAGACATTAATTGAATTGAACCTGTATGAGGTTCTGAATGATAACCCAATCCTCCCATTCAAAAGATATTTGTAGCACTTGGAGATGGTAAAATATACAACATGGAGTCAATGCATTGTGTGTCGACCCCATGATGACTTCCTATTAATATTAATATAAAACATAAAAGAAGATGATCTTACCACAAGGGACAATCATGTAGCACTCCATAATACAAATGTGACTAAGAGTCCATTAATATAAAACATAAAAGAAGATGATCTTATAGTCCATACTAATAACCAATGTAATCATGTCGATAGGTAAACTATTTTCTTATAAGAATGCAAACACACCGCACTTTAATTAAATGCAAACTTATTATAAGAAGTCATTGATTATCAATAAAAACATAAAGCATGAACCTGTTAGGATTTTGATCTTTTAGATCACTAATCGGATATGTAAACTGAATAACTATTTTACATTGCATCAGGCTATACCAATTTTTCCCATATGAGACTTTAGACTAAAACACAAACAAATTTAACACGCTTAATAATGAAAGTATATATAACTTTGCATTGCACGGACTTATAAAGTTCTTAAGTTAAAAACCGATATATATACTATTTTATATAATAAAAAAAACATTGAATCTATTATAAAAAATTATGAAATTCAAATTTATGTGAGCAACCTTCGACAAAACTATATGTGAGCAACTCATTAAAAATGGCAGATGTATGCTTTTCAAAACATATCACGGGTATATAGGAAGACCTCGTGCAATTAGCTAGAAAACAAATTAGTTCAGTGCAGTTGCAAATGCTATATGATTGCCGGTAGAGAAATAACTTCTACGTGAAAGTTATAAAAAAGAAAAAAGAAAAAAGTTAAGGAACGGGATAGAGACTTACAGTTATGTCAACCAAAAGATATGAAAATTGTTGGATGTTGCAATGCGTATACCATTTGTCACGCGTCTAAGACACTGACGTCCATCCTTTCTGGGTAGTCGAATATGTTACGTCCTTAAGTAACTTCAGCGCCATTACGGGCTCGCTAACTATTCATGAATATTTAGTGTTAGTTTGTTCAATCGTTAACACTTGATAAAAAAAAAAAAGGTGTCACAAAATTTACTTGTATATATTTTTTACTAAAATGCACAAACAACTCTATTCTCTACTTTCTTGATCCATCACCTACCTCATGTTTCCTATTTTTCCTTTTGAATTTCCTTTCTAATCTAGAAGTTAAATTAGGCCAGAATTAGGTTCCAATAAAACATACCCGGCCATATCAGATAAAAATGATATGAACTATAAGAAATAGCAAACAGAGAAATAAAAATAAATCTATAAGAAATAGAGGGCAAATTATTTCGGTGGGTACACAACAATAAGTTGGTGATAGAACTCTTAGAGGAACCATCACACGTACAGGTGGATTTGCGGTGGGGTTTTGGTTAAGTTCATGGGGTTGGACAGATTTATACACCTTAATACTTCTATGGGTTTAGGACAAATTTATATAATTTGCACGGTTAGTAATAGCGATTATTACAGTCATAATACAATCATAAACGAATAACGAAGGTCATAAGATAACCATTTTAATTAAAAATTTTATATGGATTAACCATTTAAATTGAAAACATATGTATAAGTATAACCCAGAATGATTATATTTCAAAACATATGAATGTAAAACAATTATTACTAAACTATTTGACGATTATTCAAACAAATATCATGTCGATAACTTAACTAATCAAGTAAATGGGCTAAAATCACAATCAGACTATATATTCTCAGCCATGTGTGTGTTAGAATCATCCATCTTTACTTGCTTACATATGGTTAAATGTATAAATTTTCAACTATTTTTTTTATGGCGGTTATTCAATTTTTTTTATAGCAATAATTAATTTAACCAAAAAAATTGAAGGCATAAGAACACAAGAAATCAAAACATAAATATGAAATTATCAAAACCCGTTAATGAAAAACAATAAGCAATGATATTTTTGATAAAATAAAATAAAATAAAATATACCTAGAAGAAATATAGCAGCAGGGTTTCTCCGGGTTTAATTTTTTTGATGCGAGTGATTGGAAATTTTTGATTAAATCCATGTAATTTAAAACCCCTAAATCCTAAAAGGTAGGGATTTGAGGTTATCTGTAATTGAAGCAACTTAATTGATGGCAAAGAAAAAGGGGAATTTATTTGTTTCCTTTATAAAATAGCAATTGATGGCAGCGTAATTCATATCACAGGTTTTTTAAGTAACATGGTTTTCCAAATTTGAAACATCAGCCATCATGGTTCAATTGGCAAATGTGAATGCATGGTAAACCGGAGGTCGCGGGTTCTATCCCCACCTTCGGCATTTTTTAATAAAGATTTTAATAAATATGCTTGTGACTTCTTAAATGCTTATGTGGAAGCTGACTTAAGCACATTAGGTGCCTGCGTGGCTGTTGACGTGTCGCCCAAATTAATGTGGTGATGCCACGTAGGAAAATGCTGACGTGGCGAGCTCAGAGAGTGCCACGTGAGCACTTTCTGATAGCCATATATATATATATATAGATGATTTACATGGAGGGTAAGAAATAATTATGAGTTTGAATTTGTTATGAATTACATTTGACTAAATCTTCTATTAATTACTTAACTAATTTAAATATTTGACAAAATCTTTAATTTGTTACAAACTATATGAAAAACTACTTCAAAATTTGACCATTTGATTAAATTGATGAATGATTAGGATTGATGATTAAGATTAATGTAGATGACATGGCTATACATATGGCAATTCAAATATAACAATTTAATGAAAAAATGACAAATAATCAAAAAACCAATGTGGCAAGCGAGAAAAATTATCCTCTCTTAGTTATATATATATAGATATATATGTACTTCAAAGAATTTAGAAATTACGGATAGATACTGCGTATGTCATACGGATACTGATTATATTTGGAAAAGTTACGTTTTCACCCCTGAAGTTTCAAAGCTGTCATTTTCAGTCCTTGTAAGTTAACTTTCGACAAATTAATCCTCCAAGTTTTAAGAATGACAATTTGGTCCTTCTAATTTCAAAAATGACAAATTAGGCCCTCGGGTTTTATAAAGAAAAATGAAGTTTATTTACAAAGTATTTATGATGGAATTTTAGAATAAATTCCAAAGCTTATAAAGTTTTCCAAAGGCAGTTACGTTGACAAGTATATTAATAAAATAACATTGTTGTTATATATTTGTTTTTGGAAGATTACATGTATATAAATTGATTCACATTGTATTTAGAAATACGTATTATCGCTAGTTGACTCGCTCGTCATCACTGTCATCATGAATCTCTTTTACTAGCTAAGTTAAACTCACGAGACTAAGGTAAGTTTCATGGATCCCTTTTTAACTTGTTTTTGGGATGAGAATACACAATATAAACTTATTTTGAGCTAAGAATATATAATATGCTTTATGGACACAAGTGTTTTATGCATACTTATGTTCTGTTATAATTGCCAAGTTTGAAATCTCCTATTGACCATAAATCGATAATTGAATGAACGCGAATATTATAAATAGTACTATTTGGGTTTGACACCCCTATCCGGCATAGTCGCGCTATGGCACAACGGACATATAATATTTGAAATTGTGATTCATGTAATAGGCAAAAGCATCATATACGGGGTAAATTGTGGTTAGGGTGCTTGATTTAAAGCATAAGCATGACATGTGATTATTTTGATTATTTATGATATCGTATGTTTACTTTATTATATGAGAAATTTTGTGGTCCACGGTAATTGAGGTTGTAAACCTATGAGCTCACCAACATTATTGTTGACGTATTTTGTGTGTATTCTCAGGTACTTGAACTAGATGACGCATAAGATAGATGCATATTTTTGGAGTCACTGTTGCATACTAGAAGGAAACATATGGAGATATCTTAGTTTATTTTATCGTATTTAAAGAATCTCATATGTACTAGTTGTGAACTCGGTTATCCTTTTATGATCAATAAATGAAATCATTTCAGAAATATTTTCTAAAAATGTCTCATTCTAGAGGTCGTTTGTTATAATGTGTGATTTGTTTACGAATATGGTTTACACCTTCGATTTCGCATTTTGGGGGTGTGACACCTCGATTCCTCCCTCTCTTCCGCTTCGATAGAGGCTCGGTGGTTGTTTGGTCCGACTGTTTCATCTTAATGTACATATCCGAGAGAAGTAGATCGGGACATACGTCATCAACCGACGAGACGTAAAAGTTTCACTTGGGAGGGTCGGTGATCACCTTGCCCATTACCGAGACCTTAAAGATGGTCTAATACTCTAATGTTTGGTATAGATGATCGTTGTTCATCAATAAATATATAAAAATAAAAATTAAGAATAACCTTGTTGTCTGCCACAAATTACAGGTTTCATCCCTAACTTTCATTTAATACGGATTTGGTCCACCTTTTTGGGCTCCGTCAACGGTTTTGGTCCTAAGCCTTAACGTCTGTAGAATGTAGTCATGTGATACGTATTTTGGTCCTTTCCTTTCTTACAGGGACTAGAATCCCAAGTCCCATCCCTATCATTTTTTTCTTTTCTTCCTCTCATCTTCTTATATCTCTGTACATCTACTTTTTTTTTCCAAATGTTATAATCTTCTTCTTGAAATCACTTCTTCTTGTAATCTATTTTAGATCACCCATAGAAATATACAATCAAACAAACACACAAAACTTATTTACACATCTCAAAACCTTTTTATTCACCTTCAAGATTAACAAATCAATAACCCAATTCCATTGTAACCCATACCGAGCACCACCATCACTCAACCACTGTCGCAACTCAGCCTACCACCATACATCCCACTAAAGCTCAGCCACATTTCCGTCTTACTTCCGCTATTCACCACCGTACACTCCACCATCTTTTGTCTTGTTATGCTGACCCATCCAAAGTGATTTGTAGCGCCGATAAAATAAGTTAGCTTGTTATGGTGACCCACCGCCGTACTTATCGACGTTCACCTTCAGTGATTTGTAGCGCCGATGGAATAAGTGAGCCTTTTATGGTGACACATCCGAAGCCTTGTCGACCCATTCGAGCTTGTTATGTTGTGTTTTGGTGTGGGTTTAGCTTTCTATGCTTAGATACAGATATGGATTTTGTTTAGGGGAAATATATATATATATATAACTAAGAGAGGATAGCCCAGATCCTATGTGGCAATCCTCTTATCATGACAAATCAACATTTTGCATACATGTCAATTCTCTATGTATTTACAACTAATTTTTGCCACATTATACTCCAACTCATATCCTAATCATCAATAATTAATTTTTGACTTTATCACCCATTAATTCTTTGACTTTTTGTTAACATAAATCTAAAATTACTGGATGATTATTTCAGAAAATTATGAGATTTAGATTAGTTCAATTCAATATATGGTAATTAATTAATATTTCATATAGTCTGTAATTTAAAATTTAGAATTAAACTAATATTCACATAACACGTGATACAATACATAATATTGAACTATTGAATATCACTAGGTATTATTTAACTGTTATTATTAATATTAATATTAGGATTTTAAATCACTGCTTCACGACTGATGAGAAAACAAATTAATTATTATGAACACTAGGGGTTTTTTTTTTTTAATCTTTGTTTTTCTATATTCTTAATCAAGTTTTCAAAAAAAAAAAAAGTATGAATTATTATCTCTTCTTTCTGATATAAAATATGTATACACACAATGCATGAAGTTGTATAGGTTCAACGTAAAGACAAACTAAGGGTGACTATATTCGGTTCTACTGACCGCCGGCGATCAATGATGATATAAAAGAAATCTTTAAGTTTAAATTTGTTTATCAAAAAATAGTATATTATTATTGCTGACAAATTGATTAACATTGAATTAGTTATATTAATAATTTTTAATGACTTAGCATATTTAAGGTGTTCTTAAAATTTCCAAATTTTAAGATACTCCGCTCCTCTTTTATTATATAGTATAGGTAGATATAGATAATACATACTTTCAAGAGTTAAAAAATTATGAGTTAAAATATCTATTCTTTCTTAATCAACATATTCATTTAATCCATATTTGTTTTTTTCCGCTCTGACAATTAATAAAAGTCAAAAACAAACATTGTCGGAAGTTGGTTTATATCATAAAAATCCGGTTTTTAGTCACAGTTAATTATATGTCGTCCTTTCAATAGTTAAGAGCAAGAAATTAATGTTTAAAGGCTTTAGTATTGCATAAAAATGGTAAGCTTACCAATTCTACAACTAATGTGGTTTTCAAAGAAGTATTAACAGATCTGTAATTTTCATTGAATTAGATTTTTTTTCTTTGAATTAAATATTACTAACGGTTTTGTTTTTTGTTTTTTTCTATGTTTTTTTTTTATTGTTAAGTTATGACTTTGAAAATATTTCTAATCTTTTGCTTTTATATATGGTTTTCATATGTAAAATATATTGTAACTCATTTTTATTATAACAATTATTTTCTGAACCATGCATCGCACGAGTTTAATCTAGTATATATATAGGGTAGGGTTGACGTGAGAACCAAAACAAGGGTGATAATTGTGAGAACCACTATTTCCCATCCCTTTATTTCCTTTTTGGTATGGTTTTTTATTTTTATTTTTTATTTTTTTTATTTTTTGATTTTTTATAATAAAAACCCATTCCAAGAAATTTTCGAAAATAAAATAAAAATTTCTGTGGGTTATGTGTTGAAAATAGATGAAGACGGTACGGGCGTATCCTGTTCAGGGGGCTTCGCTCTTATCGGTCGTAGACCTCAAGGGATTTACATAGGGGTTGGGGGATGAACACATTTGGGAATGGTTTGGATTTGATGGGTAGCGATCCAAGAGATGGTGGTGGTTAGATACGGTACGGGCGTAGTTCTTAGCCGCACGGGCTCTGCCATCGGAGATGGTGGTGATCAGAGTTTGTGAGTCTCTAAGTGAGAGAGAGAAAAAGGATGAAAAGTTTAGACAAGAAATAAATTTAAAAATTTAAATAAATGGGTATTTAAAAAAAATGAATTTATAGTGGTTCTCACAATTCTCTTTTTTTTTGTACCGCACCTTGTCTTTCTTGGATAGTGGTGTTCTCAAGTTATCCAACTTGACTAGTCAAGTTAAGAGAATTTTGACCCTTGAATTATAATCAAGAGTCTTTAATTTTAATTCAATGGTCAAGATACCTCTCAGAAGCAACTTGAGGATCTGTATCCGTCTTTCTTTCAAGTTAGAACATAATAACTCCTTTAAGATAAATCCAGCCACTAAGGCATTTTGACATTTATTATCAACTGTTTTAGTATAAATCCAGCATCTTGTTGTCTTGATATTTATTTCATTTTAACCAAACTTGTATTAAATGAGTTATCAACATATTATTCAAAGTACACTATCACTTATTGTTCATGATTAGTTTATGATTAATAGATAAATATGAACTTACTCCAAGTTTTGAAGATCCAAACTGATCCTTTTGCTTTCTTTAGGAGGTCGACCAAAAACATCTATGTTTCCACACCTAGAAACGGTCGCAGCAACATCTATATGAAAAGAATGTTCATTTGTAAACAATTAGTCTCTTCATCTCAAAATAAGTAAATATGTAAACCTGATAATATTATACATACCAACTGTGTTTTTTTCTCTTGCTTTCCCACCAAGGATATCTTGATAAGGAACAAATTGGAAACCATAGTCAGGACCTTGCCAAGACGTGATTGGTTTTACAAATGTACACCGATAAAAATTTATCTTGTACTTATTGTAACACCCCAACAAGGCGGAATCATGGATGCCACTAAATGCACAGCTTGACGTAGGATTATATAGAAATGACTAAATGAAACCAGGATTTCCATTGAAATCAACACAGTAATCCATTAAAATGATGACAATAGTATGAACAATAACAATAATGATGACTAATATTCTACAGTAATCAATCCTAAGCAAGGAGCGAGTAAGGCTTGTAGCCTGAAGTCCATGATCTACCATGCTCCTGCTCTAGCTGCCTTATCCAATCAATAGCCTGAACACCTGAAAAGCATACTAAAACGAGTCAACACATGGTTGGTGAGTTCGTAGGTT
>JAOXNX010054424.1:0-12036 GCA_028566075.1 Solidago caesia | reverse complement strand
ATTCTTCCTTCAGGTTTCATCCATTTACATCTTTAGTCCTTGGTCTCAAATCTTTTATCAACAAGCATCCAAACCTGTACAAAACACTAATCATGCAATAAGACTAAGTATAAGAAATATGACAATTAGATTATATATTTCAACATCCCCCCTTAATCTTATTGTCATAACAGTTAAACAACTTTAACTTTTCACAAAGAAATTTATGAGAATTTGTATCCAACCCTTTAGTTAGGATGTCTGCAACATTTTCTGCAGCATCAATTTTCTCAGTTTTAATAACTCCAGCCAAGATTTTTTCTCTCACAAAATGAAGATCAATCTCAAGGTGTTTAGTTCTTTCATGGAAAACAGGGTTGGAATTAATTTTGATAGAAGATTTGTTATCACAAAATACTTTCACAGGAAGGACTTTATCTATTCCTAAATCCTTCAAAATTTTAAGCACCCAAATAACCTCACAAGTAACAGAGGCCATGGCTCTATATTCACCTTCAGTAGAAGATTTGGAAATAGTATTTTGTTTCTTACTTTTCCAAGATACCAAGGAATTACATAAAAATACACAGTATCCAGTAACTGACCTTCTGCTGGAAATACACTTAGCCCAATCAGAATCCACATAAGCTTCAAGAGTAATGCAATCAGATCTTGTAATATGAATGCCTTTACCAGGAGCATTTTTGAGATACTTTAAAACTCTCTTAGCAACCTTAAGATGAGAATGTAAAGGTTTATGCATAAACTGACTTAAACAATGAACTGTATAAGCAATATCAGGTCTGGTATGAGTCAAGTAAATAAGTTTTCCTATCAATTTTTGGTACTCAGTAATGTTCTTTAGAACAGGATCATTTACAGTTTCTTCACTAGAAAGATGCACATTAGGATCAAGAGGCACATTAACAGGTTTACTAGCCAACAAACCAAAGTCATACAACAAATCTAAACAATATTTTCTTTGATTTAGGCAAAGACCAAGCTTAGTATGCACAACTTGAATACCTAAAAAATATTGCAAAGTCCCTAAATCTTTTATTTGGAATTGAGTCTTCAAATACAATTTAAACTTATCAATCTCATTCTCATTATTACCAGTAATAATGATATCATCAACATATACTAACAAAGCCATAAAAACACCTTGATTATTCTTAATAAACAAGGAATAATCACTTTTACTTTGTTCAAAGCCATTTTTTAATAATGCTTTAGTAAGCTTGGCATTCCATTGCCTTGGTGCTTGCTTCAAACCATACAAGGACTTATTAAGTTTGCATACTCTTTTGTCATTTTTATCAAAAAAACCTTCAGGAAGAGTCATATAAACAGTTTCATCTAAGTCTCCATACAAGAAAGCATTGTTAATGTCAAGTTGATATAAACCCCAGCCCCTTTGAATAGCTAAGTTAATCATACATCTAACAGTAACAATCTTTACAACAGGAGAGAAAGTCTCATCAAAATCCACCCCTTCCTGTTGACTATACCCTTTGGCAACAAGTCTAGCCTTATACCTTTCTATCTCCCCATTAGACTTATATTTGATTTTATAAATCCACTTACAACCAATAGCTTTTCTATCTTTAGGCAAATCAGTAATTTCCCAAGTTTTATTTCTATATAAGGCCTCCATTTCCTTATTCATAGCATCTACCCAATGAGCATCTTTACAAGCCATAGAATAGTTTTGAGGTTCAACACTTTTATTAAGTTGGGAAGCAAAAGAAAAAGCATCAGCAGACAAATTAGAATAGCACACATAGTTTTCTAAACCATACTTAACACTGCTATTCATAACAAAGTCATTATACTTACTAGGTAAAACAGAAACTCTAGTAGATCTTCTAAGAGATTGAGACTCATTTTCAGGTTGCACATTATCATGATGCACATTTTCAGACTCAACTTGATCATTCACATGACTACCCTCATCATGAATAACAAAATCATTGTTATTTCCCTCAGAATCATTATTATTTATGTCATGTGTTGCTGCAGCCTGATCCTCACTAGTAGCATTCATATGAATACTGCCAGAGTGAGAATGGCTACTACCCTCACTGTCCTTATCGCCCACATCATCATTGGGAGATTGAGGGTACTCATATGAATCAAAAACATTCAACTGATCAATGTTAGTTACCTGAGATTGACCAGAGGTTTTCTGTGAAGTTTTGTTTTTTAAGGGAAAAATGTTTTCAAAAAACTTAACATCTCTTGAAAAAAATATTTTGTAATCTTCAACAGATAACAACTTATAACCTTTCTTAGAATTAGAATAACCCAACAAAACACACTTAGTTGATCTACTAGAAAATTTATCCAAATTATTGAGATTTTTTGAAAAACATAAGCACCCAAAAGATCTTAAGTGGGAGAGATGGGGACTTTTGTTAAAAATAAGCTCATAGGGAGATTTTCCAAAAAGCACAGAAGAAGGCAATCTGTTAATCAGATAACAAGCAGTTAGAATACATTCAGTCCACAAATTAAAAGGAATGCCCCTTTGAAACATTAAAGATCTAGCAACATTAAGCAAGTGTCTATGCTTTCTTTCTACAATGCCATTCTGTTGTGGAATGTAAACAATAGTAGTTTGATGAATAATTCCTAGCTTCCACAAAAGCATTAAAAGAGTGATTTATAAACTCAGAACCATTATCACTTCTCAAAGTTTTAATGGTTTTTCCAAACTGATTTTTTAGCAAGTTATAAAATATAACCACATTACTAAGAACTTCATCTTTAGTTTTTAAAAGATATACCCAAACAACCCTGGTATAATCATCCACAACAGTGAGAAAAAAAATCTGAAACCACCTCTACCAGTGACCTTATAAGGCCCACAAACATCTAAATGAACAAGTTCTCCTAGTTCTGTGGATTTATGATCACTTAAAGGAAAAGGATCTCTAGTTTGTTTAGCTTGATGACAAATATCACATACATAAACAGTATTTTCAGTTTTAAAATGCAAGTTAGACTGTAACTTATTAAGAACAACATCAACAGGGTGACCAAGTCTACAATGCCACACATACTTAGACACATTGCAAGTAATTTGTCTTTCAATACCTTGCACACTATCATCAACATAATAAAGACCACCAGACTGTTTACCACTCCCTAGAATTCTCATGTGAGTCAAATCCTGAAGCATAAAATAGCACAAAGAATCATCAAAGGCAACCAACAACTTACTATCCTTAGCAACTTTATGAACAGACAACAAACTTACACAGTATTCAGGAACAACAAACACATCATATAAAGTTAAAAAAACTGGTTAATTGAAGGTTTCCAATCTTCTTTATATAAGCAAAGGTTCCATTAGGATGAGCAACCTTGATTTTTAGAATAGAAACATCAATAACATCAACTAAGGTTTTTTTCAGAAAAAGTAATATGATGATTAGCTCTAGAATCTGTGATCCATCCTTTTTTAGCATATTTAGGTTGTAAGTTAGTGTTTGAACAAAAAAATTTATGAAATTTATCATGAAACAGTTTACTAGGATTTAACACTACACCTGCCATATTAGAAGACACATTCTGGGAAGTACTGGAATTCTCCTTGATCAAGTTCATGATCCTAGCCATTTGCTCATCAGAAAAAGGTTGAGAAGAAGTAGAAGAAGAAGGATGAGAAGCAGAAATGTTATTGCTAGAAAACTTTTTGTTATTTTGAGAAAACCCAGACTTTTTCTTTCCAAAATCAGTTGGATATCCAATAAGTTTGAAACACCTATCAATAGTGTGACCATTATATCCACAGTTTTCACAAACCAAAGATGATTGAGAAGATTTAGACCCTTGAGAAAGATTCCCTTTAGAAAAAGAAGCAGTTTTACCAGAAACTTTAGAAACAAACGCAGAAGTTTGAGATTTTTGAGAAGTAGCAGAGGACAAGCCCCTATGAGACTCATCCCTAGAAACAAGAGCATAAGCAGTTTTAACATTAGGAAGAGGCTCTCTGGTTAAGATAGTACTTCTTATAGGCATATAAACATCATCAAGACCCATTAAAAACTGCATAAGCTTAAACATTTGATTATGCTTAGAAAAATCATGAGCAGCATGGCAAGTACACCTAGGCAGTTGAACTAATGCATCATATTGTTTCCACAAAGCATTTAGTTTATGATAATAATCAGCAAGAGGCATACCATTTTGAGTAAGAGAATTAATCTTGTGATGCAAATTAAAGATAACAGAACCATCTACCTTATCATAGGTTTCTTTTAGTTCTTGCCAAACAAGAGAAGCTTTTCTAGAAAAGATTTGCCCTAGATATAATTCTTCAGCTATAGAATTTAAAATCCAAGACATAACCACAGCATTGCATCTATCCCACTGTTTTCCAAGAATTTCATCCACATTAGACCTTCTACAAGTACCATCAATGAAACCTACCTTATTCTTAGCCTCTAAAGCTAACAACATAGCACAACTCCAGACTTGATAATTTTCTGAACCTTTCAATTTAATAGAGACAATAGAAAGAGTGCTAGAATCATTAGGATGCAAGTGTAAAGGACTACCAATATCAAGTTTACTAATCCTAGTCACATAATCTTCACTCCCCCTTTCTGATTCATACGCATAACCATAATTTCTCAAATTATCATCATCCATGATAAAAACACAAATAAAAACACAAAGAACACGCAAATAATAGAACAAGAATGAAGCAGAAAGCAAGAAATAAAGAACAAGATAAAGAATCAAACAAAAAAGCACACAGAGAAACAGAAAATAAGAAAGAATCCTCAAGGAGGAACTGGTACTAGCAAGGTTCCCGTGGTATTGCCAGGGACAGGGTTCCACACTTCTTAAAGAAGCAGGTCAAGTGTTAACAACCCACTCTTAGGGAACAAAGCTAGACACCAAAAACAAATAAAAAAGTATAAGGGAAAAGAATACAATACAGTGCTATAGAAGATACGCAAAGGAATGAAGAAACCCTAACCCTTAAACGAATTAGGGAAAGCCAAATCGAAGGAGATAGTCGATATTGCAGAAAGATAACTACGATCAACCGTCAGTAATCGAAGATCGAAGCCAAGAATTCCCAAAAACACCACAAGAACCCAAACCCTAATTTTCGAAGAAAAAATTAGGGGATCTGAAACCGAATCGAACAAGAATCAGAAATCGGTGATCAAAAAAGACCAACCTGGCTCTGATACAATGAACATAAACTAAAAAAGATGATTAATCTCAATTAATCAATCTTTAAACACTATGAATCTAATCTCAATTAGATTCAACTATAAACCAAAAATAACTCACTTCTTTTATTTAACAAACACTCAACTAATAGATGTTGAATGTATAATAATGCAGGAACACAACTGTTTATTATTACAAAAGATCAAGAACACTCAGATGAATATTATTATGAATTTTAGGGAATGATGAAATATGATTGATCGATGTAATCTAGTAGATGAATGAGTATATTTATACTCATATACTTGAAACCTTTATCCAGCTTTAGCCCCTCATGTTCTTTCCTTCATGTTTCCTGCTTTTACACCTTCAGTCCTTGGTCTCAACTCTTTTATCACTTCATCCAAATCTGCACAACTACTAATCATACAATAAGACTAAGTAGAAGAAAAATGATAATAAGATTATGTATTTTTAACATCCCCCCTTAATCTTATTGTCATAACAGTTAAACAACTTTAATTTTCCACAAAAATACATTTTCTGCAACATCAATTTATGAGAATTTGTATCCAACCCCTTAGTCAGAATGTCTGCAACATTTTCTGCAACATCAATTTTCTCAGTTTTAATAACACCTGCCAAGATTTTTTCTCTCACAAAATGAAGATCAATTTCAAGATGTTTAGTTCTTTCATGGAAAACAGGGTTGGAAGCAATCTTAATTGCAGATTTGTTATCACAAAACACTTTAACAGGAAGAACCTTATCTATCCCTAAGTCCTTCAAAATTTTAAGAACCCAAATAACCTCACAAGTAACAGAGGCCATGGCTCTATATTCTCCTTCAGTGGAAGATTTGGAAATAGTGTTTTGTTTCTTACTTTTCCAAGAAACCAAAGAATTACATAAAAATACACAGTATCCAGTAACTGACCTCCTGCTTGAAATGCATTTAGCCCAGTCAGAATCCACATAGGCTTCAAGAGTAATACTATCAGATCTAGTAATATGAATGCCTTTACCAGGAGCATTTTTAAGATACTTTAAAACTCTCATAGCAACTTTAAGATGAGAATGTAAAGGTTTATGCATAAACTGGCTTAAACAATGAATAGTATAAGCAATATCAGGTCTGGTATGAGTCAAGTAAATGAGCTTTCCTATTAACTTTTGATACTCAGTAATGTTCTTTAGAACAGGATCACTCACAGTTTCTTCACTAGAAAGATGCACATTAGGATCAAGAGGCATATTAACAGGCTTACCAGCCAACAGACCAAAGTCAGCTAACAAGTCTAAACAATATTTTCTTTGATTGAGACAAAGACCAAGCTTAGTATGCACAACTTCAATACCTAAAAAATACTGCAGAGTTCCTAAATCCTTTATTTGAAACTGAGTTTTCAAATACATTTTAAACTTATCAATTTCATTCTCATTATTACCAGTAACAATGATATCATCAACATATACTAACAAAGCCATAAAAACACCTTGACTATTCTTAATAAATAAGGAATAATCACTTTTACTTTGTTCAAAGCCATTTTTTAATAATGCTTCAGTAAGCTTGGCATTCCATTGCCTTGGTGCTTGCTTCAAACCATACAAGGACTTATTAAGTTTGCAAACTCTTTTGTCATTTTTATCAAAAAAACCTTCAGGAAGAGACATATAAACAGTTTCATCTAAATCTCCATACAAAAAAGCATTGTTAATATCAAGTTGATATAAACCCCAGCCCCTTTGAACAGCCAAGTTAATCATACATCTAACAGTGACAATCTTTACAACAGGAGAGAAAGTCTCATCAAAATCCACCCCTTCCTGTTGACTATACCCTTTGGCAACAAGTCTAGCCTTATACCTTTCTATCTCTCCATTAGACTTATATTTTATTTTATAAATCCATTTACAACCAATAGCTTTTCTATCTTGAGGCAAATCAGTAATTTCCCAAGTTTTGTTTCTATATAAAGCCTCCATCTCTTTATTCATAGCATCTACCCAATGAACATCTTTACAAGCCATAGAATAGTTATGTGGTTCAACACTTTTATTAAGTTGAGAAGCAAAAGAGAAAGCATCAGCAGACAAATTTGAATAGCACACATAGTTTTCTAAACCATACTTAACACTGCTATTCATAACAAAGTCATTATATTTACTAGGTAAAACAGAAACTCTAGTAGATTTTCTAAGAATTTGAGACTCATTTTCAGTTTCCACATTATCATGATGCATATTATCAGACTCAACTTGATCATTCACATGAATACCCTCATCATGAATAACAAAATCATTGTTATTTCCCTCAGAACCATCATTATTTATGTCATGTGTTGCTGCAGCCTCATCCTCACTAGTAGCATTCATATGAATGCTGCCAGAGTGAGAATGGCTACTACCCTCACTGTCCTTATCTCCCACATCATCATTGGGAGATTGAGGGTACTCATATGAATCAAAAACATTCAACTGATCAATATTACTTACCTGAGACTGATCAGAAGTTTTTTGTAAAACTTTGGTTTTTAAAGGAAAAATGTTTTCAAAAAACTTTACATCTCTTGAAAAAAATATCTTGTAGTCTTCAACAGATAACAACTTATAACCTTTTTTAGAATTAGAATATCCTAACAAAACACACTTAGTAGATCTACTAGAAAATTTATCCAAATTATTCAGATTTTTTGAAAAACATAAGCACCCAAAAGATCTTAAATGGGAGAGATGGGGACTTTTGTTAAAAATAAGCTCATAGGGAGATTTTCCAAGAAGCACAGAAGAAGGTAATCTGTTAATCAAGTAGCAAGCAGTTAGAATACATTCAGTCCACAGATTAAGAGGAATACCCCCTTGAAACATTAAAGACCTAGCAACATTAAGCAAGTGTCTATGCTTTCTTTCTACAATACCATTCTGTTGAGGACTGTAAGCAATAGTAGTTTGATGAATAATACCATTAGCTTCCACAAAAGCATTAAAAGAATGATTTACAAACTCAGAACCATTATCACTTCTCAAAGTTTTAATGGTTTTGCCAAACTGATTTTTTAACAAATTATAAAAAATAACTACATTGCTAAGAACTTCATCTTTAGTTTTTAAAAGATAAACCCAAACAGCCCTGGTATAATCATCCACAACAGTCAGAAAAAATCTGAAACCACCTCTACCAGTGACCTTATAAGGCCCCCAAACATCTAAATGAACAAGTTCTCCAAGTTCAGTGGTTTTATGATCACTTAAAGGAAAAGGATCTCTAGTTTGTTTTGCTTGATGACAAATATCACAAACATGTGCAGTATTTTCAGTTTTGAAATGCAAGTTAGACTGTAACTTATTAAGAACAACATCAGCAGGATGACCAAGTCTACAATGCCACACATATTTAGACACATTGCAAGTAATTTGTCTATCTATACCTTGCACATTGTCATCAACATAATAAAGACCTCCAGACTGTTTACCAGTCCCTAGAATTCTCATGTGAGTCAAATCCTGAAGCATAAAATAGCACAGAGAATCATCAAAAGCAACCAACAACTTACTATCCTTAGCAACCTTATGAACAGACAACAAACTTACACAGTATTCAGGAACAACAAACACATCATATAAAGTTAAAAAACTGGTTAATTGAAGGTTTCCAATCTTCTTTATATAAGCAAAAGTACCATTAGGATGAGCAACTTTAATTTTCAGAATAGAAACATCAATAACATCAACCAAGTTTTTTCCAGAAAAAGTAATGTGATGATTAGCTCCAGAATCTGTGATCCACCCTTTTTTAACATATTTAGGTTGCAAATTAGTATTGGAACAGAAAAATTTATCAAAATTATCATGAAACAGTTTACTTTGATTCAACACTACACCTGCCATATTAGAAGACACATTCTGGGAAGTACTGGAGTTCTCCTTGATCAAGTTCATGATCCTAGACATTTGCTCATCAGAAAAAGGTTGAGAAGAAGTAGAAGAAGAAGAGTGAGAAGCAGAGATATTATTGCTTGAAAACTTTTTGTTATTTTGAGAAAAACCAGATTTTTTTCTTTCCAAAATCAGCTGGATATCCAATAAGTTTGAAACACCTATCAATAGTGTGACCATTATATCCACAGTTTTCACAGACTAAAGATGATTGAGAAGATTTAGAACCTTGTGAAAAATTCCCTTTAGGAATAGAAGCAGTTTTACCAGTAACTTTAGACACAAAAGCAGAAGTTTTAACATTAGGTAAAGGTTCTCTGGTTAAGATATTACTTCTTGTAGGCATGTAAACATCATCAAGACCCATTAAAAACTGCATAAGCTTAAACATTTGATTATGCTTAGAAAAATCATGAGCAGCATGGCAAGTACACCTAGGCAGTTGAACTAATGCATCATATTGTTTCCACAAAGCATTTAGTTTATGATAATAATCAGCAAGAGGCATACCATTTTGAGTAAGAGAATTAATCTTGTGATGCAAATTAAAAATAACAGAACCATCTACCTTATCATAGGTTTCTTTTAGTTCTTGCCAAACAAGAGAAGCTTTTCTAGAAAAGATTTACCCTAGATACAATTCTTCAGCAATAGAATTCAAAATCCAAGACATAACCACAACATTGCATCTATCCCACTGTTTTCCAAGAACTTCATCCACATTATACCTTCTACAAGTACCATCAATGAAACCTACTTTATTTTTAGCCTCTAAAGCTAACAACATAGCACAACTGCAGACTTGATAATTTTCAGACCGTTTCAATTTAATAGAGAAAACAGATAAAGTGCTAGAATCATTGGGATACAAGTGTAAAGGACTACCAATATCAAGTTTACTAATCCTTGTAACAGAATCTTCACTCCCCCCTTCTGATTCATAATCATAACCATAATATCTCAAATTATCATCATCCATGAGAGAAAAAAATAGCAAAACAAAGAACAAGCACACAAGAATGAATCAGAAAACTACTAAACAAAGAAGAAGCACACAGGAGAGCAAGAAAGCAGGCAAGAAGAACACAGAAAATATAAAAAAAATAATAGAATCCTCAAGGAGGAACTGGTACTAGCAAAGTTCCCGTGGTATTGTCAGGGATAGGATTCCACACTCCTTAAAGAAGCAGGTCAAGTGTTAACAACCCACTCTTAGGGAACAAAGCTAGACACCAACAAAAATAAAAAAGAAGAGAAAAGAAGACAATACAGTGCTATAGTAGATACGTAGCGGAACGAAGAAACCCTAATTACAAACAAATTAGGGAAAAACCAAAATCGAAGGAGAGAATTGATTTTGTAGAAGAAGAACCACGATCAACCGTCAAGAATCGAAGATCGAAGCCAAGAATACCCAAAAACCTGCCAAGAACCCAAGCTTTAATTTTCGAAGAAAGAAAATTAGGGTTTCTGAACCAAATCGAACAAGCAATCAGAAAACGGTGATCAAAGGATCATTCGCCGCTCTGATACCATGAACAGAAACTAAAACCGATGATTAATCTCAATTAATCAATCTGAAACACTATGAATCTAATCTCAATTAGATCCAACAATAAACCAAAATAACTCTCTTATTTTATTTTAATAATCACTCAACTTATAGATGTTGAATGTATGAAATTATCAGAACACAATCGTTTATTATTACAAGAGATTAAGAATGCTCAGATGAACGAAACTATGAATATTCGTTTCTAAAAATTAGAAGATGCGTTTTAATATCAATCAATTATTTGAATATTATTTTATAAATTACAAATATTACAAGTTTATACATATTATCTAGATTTAAACATGGTAATCCTTTTAAAACAATTAATATTCGTTTATAAAAATTAGAAGATGCGTTTTAATATATATCCTCTTCACATTACATTCTACAAGATTAGTTAATAAAACAATAAGATTTTAGCATTGTTTGAGCATGAAATCATAGACACATTCTGTAACATTTCATATTTTAATATACGTATATTCATATATCGACGTATAACTATACATTTAATTTAATTTATTTTATGTAAACGTACCGTCGTATCATAGCGCGAAACAGGATCTCGAATTTATTTCATAAAAATTCGTAACTTAATATTGGATACAATAAACATTAAACATTTAGAAATTAATGGAATGCCAAACTGTCAACGTAACCTTTAAAAGATTGTCCCAAAAGTAAATGGAGTTAACAAAATAATACTTGTAATATTATTGATAGATACATATGTCTAGTAATTAATTTTTTTTAATGAAAACAAAAATGAAAATGGGCATGTGGTTGTGGCATGAAAGCCACGACTTTTGTCACCAACAAGTATGGGAAACCATACTTGTTCAACCATTTTACACTCCAAACTTTCCTACCAAAAACACATACAAACTTCCCTCTCAAATTTTCTTCAAGAACCGGTCCTCCTCAAGGCACTTTGATCGCGATTTTTAGCTTCAAATCATTCCCAAATCAGGTAATAACATACACTTTCTGTTTTTGTTTAGTTCATGTCGAAATCTAGAGTTTTTCGTGTGTTTATTTCGGTTTTGAGGGTTTTCTTTGGCTCGGTTTTGGTGACAAAGAAATCAAGGATGAAAAGTGTGTTTAAAACTAAGATTTTAGTGTGAATGTTTGATGATTCAACTGATTTAATGGTGCATAAAAGCTGGAAATTTTGTTAAGATGGAAAAGCAAGAAATATTACATATTTTCGAAGTGATTTCGGGATTGAAAGACTTGTTTTGTGTTGTGTTATGAAATGGGTTTATTAACAATGAATAACTGAATATACTGAACCTTTTTGATGCGTAAAAACCCGTTTTTCAAGCTTAGAAATTAATTAAATGGGCTAAAACTCGTTTCAGCAAAAA
>JAOXNX010054391.1:0-12039 GCA_028566075.1 Solidago caesia | reverse complement strand
CGGCGTTCGAGCAAGATGCGGAGCATATTCGGAGGGGTGAGCAATTTGAAGACTTGCAAAATCAAATTACTGCCAAGGATAAAGAGGTCAGGGATGCGCATGCTGAGAGAGATGAGTGGAAGGGTAAATTTGAGCAAGAGGTGATGAAGTCGGAGGTCATGTCTGCAAAGTTGTTGACGGAGGAGAGCAAGGTTGGTGAGCTTCATGCCCTGGTTAGTAGCCTTCAGCTGGAGGGTAATACCCTTCGTGAGGAGGTGCAAAACTTTTCTGTGCAGGTTGGGCATGCATTGGAAGAGAAAAGAATTTTGGTGGAGGGTATTCCGGGGGTCGTCCGGAAATTTGTGAAGAGTGACGAGTTTAACAAAGAGATGGGGGCCGTTCAAGAGTTGGCTATGGATGTCGGGGGCCATAGGGCGATGGGCAGGCTCCGTGCGAAGTTTGGGACAAGGTTGGACGTGACCCGTTTGGAAGACTACAAACCGGAGGCCTTCACAGCACTCATAGCAGCGGGGGATCAACTCAGGGAGAAGGATTTCCCCTTTCTTTCCCGCCTCGCCTCAAGCGTAGACCTTTCTGCTAGTGAGTTTCTCCAGATTGAGCCGGAGGCTTTGCCGGATGATGATGCGTCGTGACTGTTGCCATCTCTTAACCAAGATATTTGTTTGTAGCCGCATGTGGCTTTGTTTTTTAACTTGGATGGCTGTGTTGCCGTGGACAATATTATGTATTTTTGTCATGTCCTTCGCTGCGATTACGGACATCTAATATTAGCGTTTGTTGCTTTTCCTTTGTGTTGGGTATATTTTTTGTTTGGTCGTGAATGCTACTATTACTTATGTGAATGGACCCCCTGTTCGAGTACGGGATATGTTCGGGGTCGAATATTTGCATTTAAAATTAATAGTTGACTTTGCGTTGTCATAGGGGTGTGTTCCCCTTAATCACCTCAGTAGCCAAGGCTAGGAGGATTAACTCTTATTAGGTCCCGTTATGAGTCCGCAGCCTGGGCTGGGCGGGGATTAATATATGTTTAGGGATTTAGTCCCGTTATGAGTCCGCAGCCTGGGCTGAGCAGAAATCAGTATATGTATAGGGGTTTAGTCCCGTTATGAATCCGCAGCCTGGGCTGGGCGGGGATCAGTATATGTATAGGGATTTAGTCCCGTTATGAGTCCGCAGCCTGGGCTGGGCGGACTGGATCCGAAAATTGAATGGGGGCGTTAATCCCGCCATGGGTATGCAGCCGGAGCTGGACAGATCCGATCTTACTTCTATTCTAAATGGGAGTCCCCTCCTTCCCCCTTTTTTTTGTAACTACCAATGTTGTGTATTTTGCATAGAGATACGAAATGCTCATATAAACATGATATTCATTGATACTGTTTCAGCTACAGACCAAAAAACATCTTGCAGCCAGGCATTTTTAGTCTTTAATTACAAAAGTGAACTTTTCGTGTTCTAAGTAAAGTCAGTAGCGATCAAAAATGTAGTAAAACATCTTGCATCTTCTGAGCTGTGCGCCATTCCATGCTCTTGGTATCTCCTTGCCTTCGATAGTTGACAGCTTGTATGAGCCATTCCCGGATGCTTCACGTACCAGATAAGGGCCTTCCCACTGGGGTCCTAACTTTCCTATGTTGTCTGCTTTGCTAGCGTCATTGTTGCGGAAGACATACTCGCCCGGCAGAAAATTCTCTTTACGCACCCTCTGATTGTAGTACTTTTGCATTTGCTTCTTATGCTGGGCTTCGCGGATAGCTGCCATTTCCCTTCTTTCTTCGAGTAGGTCAAGGTTGGCACACAACTGTTGTGTATTCTCAGTTTCTTCAATGAATCTTCTCTTTGTAGGTACACTGACTTCTGGAGGGATCATAGCTTCAGATCCGTACACTAGGCTGAACGGGGTCATTCCGTTGCTGTTTTTTGGTGTGGTTCTATGTGCCCATAACACCTGGTGTAGCTCTTCAACCCATCCTGACTGGCTTCTTCCCAGTCTCGCTTTGATGCCTCTTACTATCTCCTTGTTGGTTACCTCGACTTGTCCGTTGGCCTGCGGGTGGGCTACGGATGTAAAAGATTGCTGTATCTCCAAATTTTCACAGAATGTTTTAAAGACTCCTTCGCAAAATTGTTTTCCATTATCACTCACGATGGTTTTTGGGATTCCGAATCTAGTGACGATGTGCTCCCAAACAAATTTTTCCATATGTCTTCCTGATATGCACGCTAGTGGCTTCGCTTCGACCCATTTTGTAAAATAGTCTATTGCCACCACGACAAATTGCAATCCTCCAGGTGCTTTCGGGAATGGTCCGACTATGTCTATTCCCCATTTTAAGAAAGGCCACGCAGAGGTGACCGGGATGAGCTCGCTCTTTGGCGCCTTAGATACGAATGAGTGGATCTGACAGGAATCGCACGCCTGTAGCTCTTCTACCGCGTTTTTATGCATTGTTGGCCAATAATATCCCAAAGTGTGGATCTTTGCTACTACCGTGCGAGGTCCGGAGTGAAGCCCGCATGATCCGCGGTGTATTTCCTGCATGACGGCACTGGCTTGCCTAGGACCCACACACTTCAATAGTAGCCCCATGAACGATTTCCTGTATAACCCTTCCTTTTGGAGCACATACAAGGGGGCGTTTACCCGTATTTTCCGGGCTTGACTGGCATCTTCTGGGAGTATTCCACTAGTGAGATAATCTGTCATTGGGGTCATCCATGTTGGGCCCTCTTCTTCTACGGCCCCTACCGTTGGGTCTTCTTCTATTGAACTTTTCTGCAACGTTTCTACCAGTACTTTCTTTGTCAGGTGAGCAAAGGATGTGGATGCCAACTTGGGTGATAGTGTACCACCTCCCTCCAAGCTTGCGATTTTGTTTCTACTTCTGCTTATGTTTTGGATCTGGAATGTTCGGAACTGTCGCTTTAGCTCATTTACTTTTTCTAGGTATTTTTTCATGAGTGGTTCCTTTGCTTCATAAGTCCCGTTTGCTTGAAAGGCCACTATCTGTGAGTCTACGTAAGCATGTATATGCTCTACCCCCATCTTTTTTGCGATCCGCAATCCTGCAAGGAGAGCCTCGTACTCTGATGCATTGTTAGATGCTTTGAAGTCAAAACGTAGGGCATACGTAAATTCCTGTCCTTCAGGATTGGTGAGGATCAACCCGGCACCGGAGCCATCCGCGCTGGAGGCCCCGTCCGTGAATAGCTTCCATGTTGGCTGTAGTGTCTCGAACTCACTGTTAGCCGAGACTCTTTCCGGCTCCTTTCTCTTGCCTTGTATGCTTATGCCAGGTGTTTCTGCGAGAAAATCAGCTAAGACCTGCCCTTTGATCGCGCTTCTCGGGCGGAAATCTATTTCATGTTCTCCTAATTCGATTGCCCACTTTGCTAGCCTTCCGGACATCTCCGGCCTATTTAATATTTGTTTGATGGGTTTATTAGTTAAGACTTGGATAGAGTGGGCTTGAAAGTAGCGTCTCAACCTTCTTGCTGCATGCACTAGTGCCAAGGTTAGCTTTTCAATTTTCGAATATCGCGTTTCCGGACCCTGCAACACTCTGCTTACAAAATACACTGGTCGCTGTCCTCCTTTTTTATCTGCCAGTAGGACCGCACTAACAGTCTCCTCGGAGGCTGCCAAATACATTTGCAGGGTTTTACCTTTTTCCGGAGCAGTAAGGGTGGGCAGATTGCTCACATACTCCTTTATTGACTTGAATGCTTCCTCCGCCTCGGGACTCCACCGGAATGACTGTTTATCTAGGCAACCTTTTAATGTTTTGAAAAAGGGCAAAGAGCGTTCCGCGGACTTCGATAGGAACCGGTGCAATGCGGCCAATTTCCCGTTTAGACTCTGAACTTCTTTGAGCGAATGCGGGGACTTCATTTCCTTAATCTCTTTTATTTTTTCGGGCGATGGTCGGATTCCCTCTGTTGTGATCATGTGTCCTAAGAATTGCCCTTCCTCCATTCCGAAACGACATTTTTTCGGGTTTAATTTCATGCCAATAGATCGTAACGTTCCAAAGGTTTCTTGGATATCCCACAACATTTCATCCTCCGTCATGCTCTTGATAACCATGTCATCTACATACGCTTCCAGATTTCTTCCAATTTGGCCTCCGAAGGCCTTATCGATCAGCCTTTGATATGTGGCTCCAGCGTTTTTTAGGCCGAAGGGCATTTTCCGGAAGCAATGGATGCCTTCGCCAGTATAAAATGCTGTTTTGTCTTCGTCTTCTTTATGCATTTGAATCTGGTGATACCCTTTGTAAGCATCGAGGAAGCATTTCAGACGGTAGCCGGATAGGGATTCCACCTTCCAGTCGATTTCCGGTAGAGGATAGCAATCTTTTGGACAAGCCTTATTAATGTCTGTAAAATCCACACACATACGCCAGCTGCCATCGTGCTTCCGTACCATAACTGGGTTGGCTACCCAGCTTTGATATTTGACCTCGCGGAGAATTCCTGCTTTTACCAAATTTGCCACTTGCTCTTGTGCAGCCCTGACTCGATCTGGAGCCAAGCTCCGTCGTTTCATTTTGATCGGTTCAATATGAGGTCGGGTATTCAACTTGTGTTGCGTATCGAATATCTCGTCTCCGATTTTGAGTTGCCTGGGCACTCCCGTCATATCTGCCGGAGTCCATGCAAAGACATCCGCATTTAGTGTTAGCAGATCTGTCAATTCCTTCTTTATTCTGGCTGGAAGCTGCTTCCCGATGGCCACAAGCTGTTTTGGGTATTTTGGGTTAATGCATATCTTGTCTTTGCCTTCGACTATTCCTTGTTTCCGGGATGATAACGGTTTTGGTACGGGCTCAATCTGCGCACAATGTTGCTCTTTTTTGTATTCTGACCTAACACATCCTACTCCCGCTTTTGTTGGGAATTTAGCTATTGCATGGAGTGTAGAGGGGATTATTCCCATCCGGCGCTTCGCCCTAGGATAGCATTATACAGTGATTCCGCCAGAATAATGACAAAAGTGAGCTCTTCCGTTCTGGTATGGGGAGGGCTCCCAATGGTGACCTTTAACTCTATTTCCCCTAGCGGCCACGACCTTTCCCCAGAAAATCCTACGAGTGGGTGAGTTGAGTCCCTTCTCGACATTTTTAAAGAAGGTTTAAGCTTCTGGAAGCAGTGCTCGTACATTATCTCGCAGCCGCTTCCTGTGTCTAGATGTAGCCTACTTACGGGATGGTTCCCGATGATTGTCCGGATGAGTATCGGCCCCTCTGCCGCATGCTCTGGGAGGATGGTTGGGAAGCCTATCTCTGCATTTTCCCACATCTCTGCTTTCCTTGTTACACTTGTTCGCCTCATGCCGTAGTCGACCATCGCGATTGGTTCGTCCAATGGCTCTTGTTTTTGCACTATTACCTCTGACGCTGGTTGTCTTGACGGCTCGGCCCTTGGCCTCCTGTTCTTGATACCTTTTATCAGGTGTGATAATCTACCTGATTTAACTGCCTCCTCCATTCCTTTTCTTAACACTCTGCATTCATCCGTATCATGTCCGACATCATTGTGGTACTCGCAGAATTTGGCTGGGTCTTTACCTTTTCCTTTGTTCCTATCTCTCGGATGGGTCTTTTCGGTTGTCAATACGTCTCGTGGAGGCTTCGGGGCATTGTTTAGTATGCCTCGGTTTCCTTGGAAGGCATTAGGCGTAGGTTGGTATGGTGAATACCTGTCGCCGCGATGTGCTTTCTGCCTGTGTACATTCCTGTTGCCCTCTCGACTCCAAGACTGTCTTTGATTCGGAATATTGGGGCTTCCTACATCTCCGGCGGTCTCCTTCGCCGTTAGGAAAATGTATGTTTTGTCCATCAGGGCCGTGTAGGTGGCCGGCAGGTCAGTGGAGAGGAATTCAACTAGATTCTGGTACCGCAACCCGTGTACAAACCCCGATATTTTTTTATCTTCGTTTAGTCCCTTAATCAGAGATGTTTCATCTGTGTACCTCGTGATAAACTGCCGGACTGTTTCATTGTCTCTCCTTTTGATATTGTGGGCCTCCAGGTGAATCTTCTTGTATTTCCACTGCTGGCTAAAGTGAGATCGGAACTTTGTTTTAAGGTCTTCAAAGCTAGTTACGCTTCTAGTTGGGAGTCCGTCTAGCCATGCTCTTGCAGTATCCTTTAACGTTAGAGCGAACATGTGACATGCCACGGGCATCGTCCATCTTTCCATCCTGATTATCCCATTAAAGTGTTTCAGATGATTGTCGGGATCTTCTTTTCCGTCATACGTGTCGATTCCCTTTGGCAAGCGGGCACCCTGCGGCAAAGGGTAGTCCTCTATCCACTGAATGAATGGGCCTGGCTCTGTTTGTACTAGCATGTCTTTGTCATTTGGTACATGGTGCGACTGTTGCGGATTGACATGTGGATATTGAGTATAGATTATGTGTTGGTTCTGAGGGATGTATTGGTTGGGAAATGGTTGGGCTGGTGCCGGAGGTATCTGTGTGTAGTTTGGAATCGGTGTTTGTTGTGCAATGAACTGTGCATTTGGGGTGTATATGTTTTGTGGTTGGGGAAGTGGGGTTTGTATGTATTGCGGTTGAGTTGCGTTGCCGTACGCATGGTATAGTGGATTGTATGTTTGACCCATCTGCTGGACACATGTCGCTGCCATAGGTGGTAGGCTACGGTTCTGGTCCGGGGGTAACATGGTTGTACCGGCATTAGGTACGGTGGGGGGCGGAGTTCTTCCCCTTGGTCTCTGGGCCGACATGTGCACCGGGGTTCGTGCGGCTTGGGGTGTTTCTACCTCCCATTCATCATCTGCTTCATCACTTCCCTCTGCAAATTCCAAGCGTGTTCGCATTTCTTGAAGATTAACTCTTCTGAGGTATTCCTGAAGCAATGGCTCTAATGCTTCTAGCTGTCTTTCCGTTGGCCGGAGTACTCTACGTCTCGTTTGTATGAAGCGTCGTAAGTGCGGTGGTGTCCCGGAACGACTGCCGAATCCGGGTGGTTCCTCCTCCGACATGGTTTCTAACCGTTACAAGATCAGGGTTTCTAAAGAGCGGATGGCGCCACTTGTTTAAGCAAGTACTTGTGCTTAGGTATGGGGGTTAATCTTGCGGAGGTAAAGTCGGAAAGGAAGGTGTTCTTAGGGTGCTTGCTGGCGGTTCCCTTTCGGTGATGGATGCGGTCCACGCCACCAAGCTATTATTTTAGGGTTGTTTTTGTGTTACCCCTGAGAGGGGATTTGGGGTGAGTATTTATAGGGTGTCTCTTGGGAGACAGGATGTACAAAAGTACTCCATGAACTCTTTTGTCTTGTCTGATTGTGTGATCGTGGGAGACAAAGTTTTAGGTAATGGAGTTCGTGGTTGTACAAGTCGATTTGTCCTTATTCAGACCGGAGTCAGAACCGGAGTGTGCTCAATTGGACGATCTTCGGACCACGTCTGGAGCGTATCCGGATGGTACGCTATCAAGCCTCCCAGCCTAGCATTGTGTATGTGCACGGCGCTAGGTTTAAAGGAGGAAAAATCTTTTTTAAATCATTTTTTCTATTTTCTACTCTTCGGAGAGAGTCTGTAACCCGTTGGGCTTTGTTCGACAGATAGTCTCTTCTCTCTCTCCCCCCCCCCCTTTTTTTTCGGGTTTAGTAGCGTCAATTCGACTTCTCGGACACGTGTTGGTGGGTTGTGGAGTGTCGCAGGAAGTGTCTTCTCAGAGGGTCGCGTCTTGTCACTTCAGCCTATATAAGGGAGAGGAGGGGGGTCACTTTCTCACTTTTCGATTCTAAAAAAAAAAAAAAAAAATCCTTTCTGGTCCGAAGCCTATCCGTACCCGTCCATTCTGAAACGCAGGTTCGTATCTGATCTTTTTCTCTTTGCTTTTTTAGAGATGAGTAGTAAGAACGATTTGTCTAGGCAAACCTGTAGTGTGGACGCACAGTATGTATCATGGTTTTTGGCTAGGTATCGGTTTCCTACGGATTTTGAGTACGGGGTGCCGGAACCTACGGACGTTGCGTCTAACGCTCCGGAGGGCATGGTAGCCTTATATCTTGCTCCTTTTGAAATGGGGAATCTCCGTCTACCCTTTACGGATTTCTATTTGAGTGTACTTCATTACTTCAGGTGTCACGTCTCGCAACTGAATCCGTTTGGCAACTGCCGGATAACTCTTTTTGAGGCTGCTTGCCGGGCCCATGACGGAGAGCCATCTTTAACTTTGTTTCGTCGTTTCTTTAAATTGGGAAAGGCCGGATCCTGGTACACATTTGAGAAAAGGACGGAGGCAGGTGAGTGTATGCTGAGGGTTCCGGATTCTCTTAAGGGGTGGAAAAGTCATTTTTTCTATGTATCGGCGTCCATTGTTCGGCCGGCGTATCGTTTTGCCGGTGTTATGCGTACAAAGTCGAAGGGTGCTTTGTCTGATCCAGTGCTCGCGGGTGGTTATGATGTGAATCTTCATCGTAGCATGATAGAGCATCCGATTCGTTACCGTGTTTTTCCGGAGCCTATCCTTTTCCTTCTTGGTTTATCTAAAGTGTGGGGCTATCGTGATGGGCAGGGTACGGTCACGCATCCCCGTCTGTGTTTTGTTAATATTGTCTTGCATGTCGTGCTATTTTCTGACTTCTTTTTTATTATTATTTTTTTTTGCAGTAATGGGCCTTTCTCGATTTTTAAAGGGTGGTTTTGATGATGCTTCATTCGTTCCGGATCAAGCAGATGCGCAAGAAGCAGAGTTTGTGGATTTTGCTTTGGAGTTGGAGGCTCAAATCGAGGGGCGTGTCGAGAATGATCCGGATAGGGCAGGCAATGTGAGAGATGTTTCGGAAGGGGTAGGGTCCGGAAATGTGGGGAATGTTCCGGAAGGATTAGGGGATGTTCAGCAAGATGCTCCTGTTGCCGGAAATGTGAATTAGGAGGTTGTTGAGCGGGATGCTCATTGGCAGGCTCCGGAAATTGTTGCCCCGGCTCCTCATGCGGAGGTGAGGAGGATTCCTATTCCGGGTGACAAGAGGAAAGCTATAGTCGGAATTCCGTTGGAGGGAGCCCCGAAGAGGGTCCGGAATGATCGGGGTGTGGATCCATCGGTAAAGCCCGTTAAGTCAAAAAGGAAGAAGTTTAGTGCCAAGGATTTTCAGCTTCACGACGAAGAGGTTCCGGGTGGGGATGAGAGGGTTGAGCCTGTTGCTGGATCGGAGAAAGAGGTACTCCGTGTTTCTAGCTCCGAAGACACTAGAAGTGTGAACGCTCCACTCAAGAATATGCGAGATATGGAGTTTGAGGAAGAATTAGATGTGTTGTTCATTCCTCCGTTTGTCCGTGTTCAGCACGGGAGCCTTTTAGATGATGAAGAGGATCGCATGGATTATGTTCGGAACATTATGGTTCCAAAGAAGCTCTAGGCTGCTGAAGATTTATCGGACCAGGACTTCCTTGATTACGCCAACCGATCCCTTGTTGATCAGATCACGGCACAGGTTTGTTTTTTGCGCGTTTGCTTCCATTATGTTTTGTTAAATGTTTTATCATTGAATTTTATGTGTCATCGTTGTTTTGTAGGTGGAGTACCTACGGCGTTTTTCTTTGGCCAGCGAGCACAGGTACCGGTTGCTAAGGGAAAATGCTCGTCTTAAAAGGAGGGTTGCGGCGTTTGAGCAGGATGCGGAGCACATCCGGAGGGGGGAACAGTTTGAGGATTTGCAAAATCAGATTTCCGCCAAGGACAAGGATATTAGAGATTTGTAGGGTGAGAGGGATGACTGGAAAGAGAAGTTTGAAAAGGAGGTGATTGCGTCGGAGGCTGGTGCTGCTAGGTTGTTGGTGGAGAAGGGTAAGGTTCGTGAGCTTACCGGTCTAGTAGAGAGTCTCCGTATTGAAGGTAATACACTCCGTGAAGAGGTGCAGAATTTCTCCGTGCAGGTTGGGCATGCTTTAGAAGAGAAGAAGTGTCTAGCAGAGGGGGTTCCGGGGATAATACGGAAATTTTTAAAGAGTGACGAGTTTAATAAAGAAATGGGGGCCGTGCAAGAATTAGCTATGGATGCCGGAGGTCATAGGGCGATGGGCAGGTTACGTGCGAAGTTCGGAGCGAGGTTGGGTGTTACCCGTTTGGAAGACTACAAACCGGAGGCCTTTGCAGCGCTTATTGCGGCGGGAGACCAGCTTGGGGAGAGGGACTTTCCTTTCCTTTCATGTCTGGCCTCAAGTGTGGATCTTCCTGCCAGCGAGTTCTTGCAATTGGAGCCGGTGACTTTGCCAGATGACGTAGTGTGAACCTTTGATGTTTATTTGCATGTTTTGCTTGGCCGCATGTGGCTTTAACTTTATATATTTGGGTTACTATTCTGTAAGAACAATACAATGGTTCTCGTGCTACTCTTTGCTACTTGTCACCGAAATTCTTGCCATTTGTTGGGTGTTTTTTTATTCGTTTTTGTTATTATTTCTGTTCACATTTGATTGCGGGACTTATGTGTCCGACTGCGGATGTCATACGATTTATTTGTTTGTGTTGTCACTTGTCTTGTTTTTGCAGTCGAGATTGTCCGGAGTTAATCCGGTGTGCCCGGGCATAGGGGGTCTGATCCCGCTACGATCCCGTGGCCGCGACTGAGGATTATTCATAGCATACTTGGGTTAAATCCCTTTTTGATCCTGTGGCCGGAACCGGGCAGGATGCTTTTTAATGCCAAGGGATTGAGTCCCTTCTGGACCCTATGGCCGGAGCCGTGTGGGGTGCTTTTAAATGTTCAAGGGATTGAGACCCTTTTTGACCCTGTGGCCGGAGCCGTGTGGGATGCTTTTTAATGCTCAAGGGATTGAGATCCTTTTTGACCCTATGGCCGGAGCCGTGTGGGGTGCCTTTTAATGCTCAAGGGATTGAGACCCTTTTTGACCCTGTGGCCAGAGCCGTGTGGGGTGCCTTTTAATGCTCAAGGGATTGAGACCCTTTTTGACCCTGTGGCCGGAGCTGTGTGGCCGGAGCCGTGTGGGTCTTGTAGACGGGTTTAAATATCATAAGTTCTTGTACAAAAGGAAACGGGGTACAATCTTTGTAAACTAGCTTTTCATTAGTGGTGTATTTCGGCCGCAGCCTTAAAACATTCTGCGGCTCAGGCAGTTTGATTTTAATTACAGAAAACTAATTAAACTGCCTTGTGTGTTAGGCTTGGTAATAGATGTTTTATCGAAAGCATAAGGAAAACCTTTTATATGTAACATCTCCGGAGCTGAGCACCATTCAATGTTCTTGGTAAGACGTCGCCTTTTAGATTTGCAAGCTTGTACGAGCCATTGCCGTATGATTCCTGGACTAGATACGGGCCCTCCCACTGAGGTCCTAATTTACCCATTCCTTCGGCCTTACTGGCATCATTGTTGCGGAGGACGTATTCCCCGGGTAAGAAGCTTTCTTTGCATACCCTTTGATTGTAGTATTTTTGCATTTGCCTTTTGTGCTGGGCTTCTTGAATAGCTGCTAGTTCCCTTCTTTCCTCTAGTAACTCCAGGTTAGCGCACAGCTGTTGTGCGTTTTCCTTCTCACTGATGAATCTTCTTTTTGTTGGAACGCTTACCTCTGGGGGAATCATGGCTTCAGATCCGTACACCAGGCTGAATGGAGTCATACAGTTGCTGTTTTTAGGTGTTGTCATGTGTGCCCATAACACTTGGTGTAACTCTTCGACCCATCCGGACTGACTCCTTCCCAATCTTGCTTTGATGCCTCTCATAATCTCTTTGTTAGTTACTTCAACTTGCCCATTGGCCTGCGGGTGCGCCACGGATGTAAAAGATTGTTGTATTTCCAAATTTTCGCAGAATGTTCGGAAGGCTCCTTCACAGAATTGTTTCCCATTGTCACTTATAATCGTCCTTGGGATCCCAAATCTAGTGACAATGTGTTCCCAAACAAATTTCTCCATGTGTTTCCCAGATATGCAGGCTAGTGGCCTCGCCTCTACCCACTTTGTGAAATAATCCACGGCCACTACCACAAATTGCAACCCTCCGGGTGCCTTCGGGAACGGTCCAACAATATCTATTCC
>JAOXNX010054376.1:0-12040 GCA_028566075.1 Solidago caesia | reverse complement strand
CGTTTGACTCTTAATTGTGAATGCTATATACAAACATGCATACATGTATCTATGGATACAAATACATATAAATAGGCTGTAAATGCATACACAATAACACGCATATATATTTATATATTTTTTTAAACGACAAGTTGGATCACTGATAGACTACTGATCCACCCGATCAACTTCATTCCCCAAGTGCGCGTATACGTTTATATATATAATATATACTTCCTACACGAGGTTTGTTTGTGAAGATAAAAGAAAGGATAAGCAAGAGTTGAAAAATATAAGAAAAGAAGCATTAATGGCAAAAATAGAGAGTTGGATAGAGGCAGATGCCTGTATTCAAGTATTCTATGCTTAAATATAAATGGTTGGTAGGTTGAGTTTTGATTACACAATTAATTCTCCCTTTCGTTTTTTTCTTTTTAAAACCAAAAACCCAATACTGTCTTTTTCAAATTTTCTTCTTCTTCTATCTTATAATTCATACCTTCTTGGCTCTGTTTTTTTTTTTTTTTTTTAAATGTTTTTTTGCTAGTAAATGTTACTATTTCTTGTTCTAGCTAGCTAGAGAGAAGATTAGAGCATGTATACATATATATTTTTTATATTTGTTTCTTAAGATATCTGGGCATGCATGATCATTTGAGTTCATGAAAATATGGTTATCATTGATTGTGTCCACAAAAGAAAGCAACCAGCTTTAGATCACTCTCTTCTCAAAAATCACAAAATCCAGGTATTCTGATCTTGTGCATACTTATTTGTTTATTTATTTGTATTAACTTTTTACAATAAAAAAATAAAATCACAATTTGTTGGCTGCATTTTCTTGTATTATATATATATATATGCTTATTGATATACTCTTAACTTTTATTAATGTGTATCTTCTAAGGTTACAATTACCAACAACCTTTTAATATACCCATCCATGTAAAGCAAATACTTCATTTTATCTTTTTAAAAAATATATGGCTGTAACGTTTTTTTTGGTTGGTATTTATGAAAGCCTGTTTGTTAAAAAAAAAAAAAGTTAAAATTAATTGTTACTTTAATTAATTAATGTAGAGAGTACCACCAGAAATGCCAAAGGTGAAATCAATGGGGAAACAAAATCAGGAAGAAAGTGTTAGTGAGAAATCTGCAAATATTAGTAAAAATGAAGGGTACATAAGAAGAGGGGCATGGCAAATGTGGCATAAGAATGGTGAACGATGTCCCAATTAAAGGGACCGTTCCGGTACGTCGCAGCACCGTGCACGACGTTCTTAGAGCGGATTCGCTGTATGATTTTGGCAAGAAACGCCGTCGTAACGTGCCCCTTGCTCGACGAGCTGATGCACCTGATGTTGTTGGTGGCAATGGCCATGAGGTACGTTATTTTCCCTTAGCATACATATATACGTACATTTTTTTTTAAAAGGGTAGATACATAAGTATATGTATGCTTATACTATGATATAATGTGAGTTACAATATTTATTTTAATTATTGTAGTCTTTAATGTTTTCTTAAGTAATTATTTTCTGTTGATCCTTGATTGAAATTTATGTTTAGGAAATCAAATTAATGACTAATATATATTTTTAAACCATAATTGTACGGTGACTTATTATAAATTTGACCGGTATGTAATTAAAATGAGAAGGTTGCACGTGAAAATGTTTATTTTTTAAACACTACTTCACCAAAAAACAAATGGACACTTTCTGTAAACCAAATGTAATTATTTTTAAAAGGTTGTAGTACGTTGACTTTCTCTAAACCATTTCATATTTTGACAAATACAAAAATACGCATATTTTATTTTAATTTTGATGTGAATTAACATAATACATTTTGTAATCTTCTAAAATTAACATATATGTGTATATTTATATCATATTTATATTTAATAATTAACATATGTTCCGTTTCAAATTTATTCTCTACCTTTCTATTTTATATATGTTTCAATTGTTTACTTGTAAATTCCACTTATCGTCAAACATCATTTAATACTAACATCATTTAATATAGTAGTATAGAAGTATGTGTTTTCATGCATGCTAAAACTCTATAGGTCAAACATAGTCAAATCAAACTTTATTCACACATCAACCTTCAACACAACATTCAATTACATATATAATATATTTCTAACTAATAAAACTTTTTTGTTAAACATTGCTTAGCTCATAGCCATCTTTAATTTGTTAAAACACACATAAAATCGTTGCAATTGTATATATATACATTTATTTAAAGTTGATAACGTTTAAGGTTGAATGTTATTATACATATATTAACAGACTAAATATAATCCTTAAAACTATGTTTATCAATTCTCATAATACGTACAAACATATTTTAACGTCATTATAAATGGTTTAACTCATTCACTTGATCAGCTAAATGAAAACACAAGTTAAAACTATTTTACTTGTCTAGTAAATACTTAATAATATATTTATTTTCAGATTATCTTCAAACATTTTAGTTTTGAGGTCACTTATTAGTTTACAAGTAGTGACTCACGGTAAATTTACTTGTCTTATCGTTGTTAACAACGTAACATTTTCTTGTGTATCGTGAAATACAATCCAAATGATACAGATCTTAACTATTTGGTGTGGGCGGTGTAGAACCCCGGTACCAAAAATTGGTAAACGGCATTGCCACTCCCTGTGAAACCCACCACCTTTTGTATCTTTGGAATTTTGCATTGATAGCTTTGATATCCAATTTATAATCCTAGAGCGTTAAAACAAACGCTTGTTTTATTTTGGGATATACAATTGTGAACAGGTAGAACTAAGTTCAAACTCAACTTAAATTAAATTAATTACTACAACAATGCTTATAAAAACTTTTATTAGACTTTAGTCCTATATATATATATATATATATATATATATATATAAGTAAATTAAAATAACGACATTAAAAGAGTATAATGGTTGCATATGTAATGATATTTTAGTCAAAAGTTAATTGGCCCCTCAACAAAACACACACTTATATTGTAAACTGTTCAGTCCATAGACTTAAAATTTTGACTTCGCCACTAGTGGATATACTTTCTTTGTGATTAAAGTATCTTGTTTTTTTATTTATATAAATAAACTTGTATAAATATTATAAATATAATTTTTGTTGTATCATCTATACTATCTAATAAAAAATACAACCCCTGTTGAATGTTACATATTTTAGGATATGCAAATTGTTCAAATTATCCTTAATGATTAAATTACACCATCAATCATTTATTTTCAAAAATATCTCCACTAACCCCTTTACATCAATTACCTACATCACTTGATGCCGCCACCACCACCATCAGTCGCCGCCACTACTATCAGTCGTCGCCATCACCAGTCACCGCCACCACCACGAGAGAGGCAACAAGGTGGAGTACTAAGGTAAGATGGGGCCAATTTGAGAAGGACCATATAGAGTGCAATATGCCTATGGCAACGGAGCGTATAAACTTGCGATACTAGATGGCGACCCAGTCGACCGCACCTGGAACAGTGCAAACCTTCGTAAATTTTACTTTTGATTAACAATTACGATGTTTTCTGAACGTAGCTTGATTACATTATCAATCATTACTACTCGGTGAAGGGTCGCTCCCTATCACTTTGTTTTTTACCCACGTACGTATTTCTCTATTTTAAAGACGTGCAATTATTAGTTTAATGTATGCCCAGGGGACGCCCGCATAACATACAACTAAATTCGTATGTGAAGAGTAGAAATAAAATCTCCACCGCGAAGCGCGCAAACCTAATAACGAAACGAAGGAACAACCTCCGTTAATGATACAAAGGAACAACCTTCGTACATAACACGAAGGAAACAACTCCGAATATACCTCTGTGCAAAGACACATCACAAAAATATCCATGAGGGGTAATAATCAATGGCTAAGGCCCTACAATAATACAAGCATAATGTGATGACCAACATAAATCACCAACACATCACATTATGACCCTTCCTGACAAAAGTCTTTGGCGATAAACATGTCAAAAGATTTAACTACCAAACATTACATACAAAAAAAATAAAATAAAAAAAAATAAAATAGAAGAAAAGAAAATTTGCTAGCTCTCTTATTACAAGGGGATAAACGCCCTACCCAGAGTTAGACCCATCCACGTCATCTGGGACCAAGTCGTCCACCCTCAAATTTGGGCTCGTGGCTAACTCCACAAGCCCTTTCCCAAAATCAGGATTGGCAATGGTAGTCTGATAAACATGAGGAATAACCTCTATCAACAGGCGCTCCACTTTCTCCTCCATAGCCCCAATTCTCATATCCTTAGTAATCAACTCATCAAGCTTCTTCTTCCACCCTGAGAGGAGAGCATCCAAATGAGTTTCGCTGTCCGCCAATCACTGTCGTACCTCTGACATTTCCTTATGGAGACCCTCCATAACGATATTCGCCTCTCCCAACAGACCCTTCACATACTTAGCTGTTCGGCAAGTGGAGACTTTGATTTCTGCTAGGAGAACTGCCTCTGTTCCGAAGGCTAGACTGAAAGGGGTCTATCCATTGCTACTCTTTGGGGTTGTACGATGAGCCCATAAGACAAAAGGTAGTTCATCTGCCTAACCTTTTTGTTTGTTGCCCAGCCGCTTTTCCATTTCCTTAACAATGTCGTGATTTGTCACCTCCACTTGTACGTTTCCTTGAGAGTGGTACACGGATGTAAAGGATTGTTTGATCTTTAATCGCTCGCAGAACTTTTGAAGGTACATTTGGCAAATTGTTTCCCATTGTCTGATACGATGGTTTGAGGGATACAAAATCGGCATATGATGTACTCCCATACAAACTGCTCAATCTTCTTTCCAGTGGTTAGTGCTAGAGGTTTAGCTTCCACCCACTTTGTGAAGTAATCAACGGCTACTACCAAGAATTTTACTTTTCTAGGGGTCTCCGGGAGAGGTCCGACAAGGTCAATTCCCCACTGAACAAACGGCCAGGCAGAAGTTACAATTGACTTTGGGAATAGTTGGGATAAACACCTACCGCTAGTAGAATTCTCGTATAATAACAGCTACCATACGAGCATTAAAGCGGCTCCATTTGAGGTGCTCTAGAGGTTTAGCTTCTACCCACTTTGTGAAGTAATCAACGGCTACTACCAAGAATTTTACTTTTCCGGGGGTCTCCGGGAGAGGTCCGACAAGGTCATTCCCCACTGAACAAACGGCCAGGCAAAAGTTACAATTGACTTTGGGAATAGTTGGGATAAACATCATGTTGATCTGGAATTTCAGCACACACAACCTTATCATAAAGGTCGGGATTATTGATCTTGTGTTGTGGGTACATGATGAGGAGGAAATGCGCATGCGGCAAACCACGCTTTTGAAACTCGATGACGTAGACGTATGCCTTAACTTGACCGAGAATATGTTTCTTGAAAAGTAGGTCCTTTAGATCTTCTAATTTAGCACGAAACACTCTTGAAACAAGTTCCGGACGATCCTGGGCAGTTTGACCAACTTCCAAATGGTCACGAATCTCTTGCCATTGAGGATTACACGTAGTAAGGAAAAAACCAGGCATTCCGTCATCTTGAACTAAAGTCATAGCATCTAGAAATTGGCGTCGCATGTCGCGAGGCCCTCCGATGAAAGATGTAGGCAACACAATCCGCTGTCCTATTCTGTCTGGATGAACCTCACCAGCATTGACACAATCCACGATACCTTGGTACAGATCTGATCTTATCTTAGTTTGGTTTTGTTCAAAATACTGTAATCATTGTGTTTCAATCTTTATGTATATATCCACAACAAACAGTTGTAGCAAAATCTACCACCAAACAGAAGTAAGTTCTCGTGAGATCGAATTTGGAACTTATAAGCGTAGTACTCTCTCATAGCAACCGTTGTTCTACGACTTCGTGTGTTAGCCTCTGCACAGTAATGACCTTTATAAATTTACTACATTACACGGTAATTTTTTAACTACTATCGTCACTTAAATACATAGGTAAGATTTGGTACCTTTTGTTTCTTCATTGTTGTTGTTGTCATCGTTATCAACTTCATTCATTAATTCCCCGTTACGTGGTATCTTAGAATGCCAACCCGACTCTCCATTGGGAAAAAATAAAGGACAACATAGTGGATCGTAACAACCATAGTACGGCTGAATATTTTGGGGACGATCAGATCTACCGTACACAATGATACTTCTTTTGTATGAAGTGATATTATCATTACCTTTGACCCAAATGTCGGGAACCTAAATAATGGTATGTTAAAAATAAGAAAATTATATACGTGTATTATGATTTAAAATAATTGAAAAATCCTTGAAAAGTAATTTGTACCTCAGAAGTGGTTGGTCGGTTGTACACCCTTTGGTCAAGTTCCACTGACGCATTCAGACTGACCCTGTAGTTGTCTAAAGGTCCTAGTTCCGCAAGACTCCGAAATGTGTTGACATATGGATTTGTAAAAAGAACACATGTCAACATCCCGACAATATTGCGATCAAGATTTGGCCACTGCAGTCTATGATCCAACTCATTTTCAGGATCATAAAAATATAACTGTAAGAACCTAGGTTTCCCATCCCTTGGAACCAATTGGTCGACTCTGTGATATATTCTTTTATGCGCGCGAAACGTATATACACCATCTCTCATATTGGTCATTGTAGTATCCAATGTCACCCCCATTGAGGCAAAAGAAAAGTTGGTGTTATAAGCACGTATGTTTTGCCTAAACACTTTTCCAATTTCTGCTTGTGACGTGAAAAGCTGGTATAATTCGTTCGGAAATTCTGAGTTTGCTAACACTGTTTTCCCACTCATACAACAAAATGTAGCAAATTCAAACATAAATATTTTTGCTCCACAATGAGGACATGGATTTCGTTCCTTTAAGAGACGAGGCTCCATGGGTATACCATTATAAACGAAATCATACGGATCATCTACCATGTTCTCATCTTGGGTGGATGGTTGGTCTATGACGTCACAAAGTTGAGGTAATAGTGTGCGCGGTTTAATTCGGGTGCCTACGGAATTTGTTTTATTAAGTAACGAACGTAGTAAAAGATGTCAACTTTAATAAAGAAAGCATTGTTAAATAAATACAAACCTCGGTATAATTCAGTCACGACTTCGTTAGTTACCGGTGGGAGAGTGGTTGTCGGCTTACAAACATCACCACTCCCAAGTTTGGATACGTTGGTTTTCTCTTTGCGTGAAGCATAATATCGTATGTTATTCTCTTTCCGTTTTTCATCTGATGTAGATGCATTCGAGGTAGATGCGCCATTTGGGCAATGCAGGGGTACCTGTGTAGTTGTGAGATTCTCATTGGTGTTCTCATGTCGTTAGGGTGGCTGGTCTATGACGTTACAAAGTTCAGGTAATAGTGTACGTGGTCGAATTTGGATACCTAATAAATATATGTTTTATTAACAAACGAAGGTTGTAAAAGATGTCAAGTCAATTATAACGAAGCATTGTTAAAAAAAAAATACAAACCTCGGGATATTTCAGTCAGGACGTTGTCGGTTAAAGATGGGAGAGTGGAAATTGGCTTACTTTCATCAGCACCGCCAACTTTGGATATTTTGTAATTCTCTTTGTTTGAAGCATGATACGGCCCGTTTCTCTCTTTTCTTTTTTCCACCGACGTTGATGCATTTGAGGTAAAAACAACATTAGTCCGATGAGAGGTTGTTGGTGTAGTATCGCCGGTGAGAGGTTGTGTGATTTGACCACCATTACTTTGTAAAGTTCTTAATGGTATCCTTTGTGTTGAATCACTGCTCATTACATCGGCAGTACGTAATTTCGATACTTTGTTATTCTCTACAACTTACTTCCTGATAATATCGTTTGTTCCTCTCTTTTCGTTTTTGAGATGACGCAGATGCATTTGATTTCGAAACATCATTACTCGGTGTTGGTTGTCCATTAGTCATTGGATAAGTTGCAATAGCTTGTAAATTAAATAAAACGTTTATAAGACATTGTACCACTTGGACAAGGGTGCGAGATAATTAACAAAGGAATAAAAAGCACATTTTATATCAGTTTTGGGTAATAACCTAAGAAACAAGATTGTTGAAAGAAAACAAAAAGCACATACACACTTCATAAAACGCATCACCTCAATAGACAAACTTCACCAAGTAATAGCAATAAAAACATCACTTAAATAGAAAGGAAATAAAAAAGCAGAACATAAGTTACTAACGTGTGATTTAATATTTGGTACAACTTAATTACAATAACACTACATACTTTTAACAAAAAGACTGGTTTGGATAACGATAAATAATCTAAATGTCTGATCATTCCTCGAGCATATTTGGTACGTAGGTAAGCCTACTCAATTCCGTCGACTTCAAAATATTAACTGAAATATCAAATAACAAAATATAGCATCAATAAAATTAAGCCATCAAATGTAACTTTATCATAAAATATTTTTAATGTATAAAGCATAACGTACTATCTGGTCGGTGAACCAACTTGACACGGGATACATAAATGATTGAGTTCTGTATATGGCTCGAATGATATTTGGAACATCAGCATTGTCCAAGGCGGAAAAATACAATTGTATATTATGACCGCTGTAAATAACGATTTTGTGTTAAAAATGATATAAAACATAATATTTTCATACATAGTACGTAAATAACTTTTTTTTGTTTTGATCATTAAAATAAAAGTTTACTTACGAATTATCTTGAAGAGAAAGTTCAAAAGACTTATGATGTCGTGTACCTGCTGTTATTCTCTCAACCACATCTACAATTAAATTGTGTACATTATATCTACACATATCTAATCTTTGTATGTTTTTAATAAAAAAATATATAGAGGCAAAGATTTTAGATGTACCAACGATAATTTTTTGAGGCCTCCTGTCATGATTCAATGTTTGAATGGAAGGCATCAACGGATATAAAGTAGAACCTTTTGGGATATTCTTCAATGTCAATGCATCAAGCTTTGTATTTGCATTGATCACAATTTTTTTGTCGGAACAAATTAAGAAATACTTCTGGTATTTTGGGTACTCATGATACTTGAAGCTCTCAATTTTGAAATGATTCAAGTTAAAAAAACCACCCAACAATTTCGCGTCATTATATAATCGATCAAATCTTGTGGGACAATGGCTGCAATTTTTTGCCTCTAAAACAAATAACAAATTTAGTGGTGAAAAATGGCCCTTACCCTAAACACAAAGCAAATAAAAAGAAGGTCTTACGTGTTGATCAAGAAAAAAAAACCAATAATCTCTTTCCATCGATGTCATGCCAAATAAACTCGACCATAACAAAGATTAGATTATACCATGCTCCATAATTTGTCAATGATGAAAACTCTTGAACGGTACAATGATCAGACATATCCTATTAAGTGTTCAATATTAGTTGATTAGACATTGAAAAGTTTGTAGATTTAAATTCTATGTCAATGACTTTGGAGGTCAAGTATATAATGATAGAGGGGTACTCATTTAGAGTACCATGAATTAAGAAAGTAGTGAAATTTTAGTTTTAAGTAATACATGATTAATTAAAATTTAACCAACTACATAATACGGAGTTTAAGGTAATACAAGAAAGCAAGACATAGAAATTAAAGTAATTGCCCCTAATCAAACATTTCTTAAATTAAAATTACAACATTAGATAAAACACATAAAACATTACTTAACAACCTAAGAGAGAAACGTACGAACAACAGTCATCAGCAAACCATTTCCTAATCAAACCACACTGCGTATTCCTCTCCGGGGTCGGTTTCGTAACCTTCAGCCCAACTCGGAACTTGTTGGGCAAGACGGGGCTTTTTCACAGGAGGAGGGTTTTCTAGTGGACGAAAACGTTTAGTAGGAGGATTTGCCACCGGAGAAGTTTCAAGAGGACGGTTTCGTTTGGTAGGAGGATTTGCCACCGGAGGACGATGCCCCTCCCCAATTCGTAGTCCTTCTAGGCGAAGTTGATTCATGGTATAATCATAGAAGAAAATCATGTCCTCATCTGTCACTGATGGATCATCAAAAGTTGGAGACGGATGGTTTGTCACTGATCTTTGAAGTAGCAGGACGGTAGACTTGTAAAAATGGGTTTGTCACTTGAGGGTTTGAAGCTCCTACTGGTTTAATTGAAGATGGATGTCCACCACCCATGGTCTGATATGTGATTTGAGCAATTCAAGTTAAATAGAAAATAAATGTTTTAAAACTTCTTTAGCTACATCAAAGATCATAATACATTTAAATAGAAAGTACATTTAAATAGATAATGAAGACATTTAAATAGAAGGTCTTAAGTGACACAACAACACAAGTTAAGGAATGTAAATAGAAAGTACATTTAAATAGATAATGAAGACATTAAGCGAAACCTAGACTAAATACTTGGTGGTAGAATGGTATCCGTAAACACTGCACCCTTAAAACGACGAAACCAAGTAACAGGATAAAAACAGTCAAGGGGCTCCGAATCCATTTCGATTTCAAAAATCTTCTCAAAGTTACGCATCACAAACCAATTACCGTTTGTCACATAATGTGTTATAGTGCACCACAAATCGAGGGATATTGGAGGACATGAGAACAATTTAATCCAGTACTCCCCTTCAAGCATCCACAAGTCAATTGTCATCTCTCTTATGCCAGTGCTAGCAAACATGTGAAGCTTATTCTTTACATTCACTAAAACCGCTTGAAGAATTCCGTTATTAGGAACCGGTGGATAGCTGATCTCCCTAAACTCCTCCGAATTAACATCAAAACAAATCACCACATGTGTACCTCCAACCCAACACTCGAAAACAGTGAAATATAGAGTATCGCCACATAAAGTACCAGTTGGCCAATAGAAGTGGAAGTCTACATACTCCGGTCGTGTTATGAAAGGTATGTTTCTCAAAGAATCTGCTCCCCTAGAATAGACATACACACGAAGTACACCATTCCTTCGCTCTATATGCAAGACTTTGTAATCATCATGAGTGTCGATGTACAGACCAACGGCATCATAGTTATCTTTATAGAACCCATGGGAATATGGTGTTGACAAACGCTTAGAATCGGTGGTGATTGGATTCCAAAGAAGCAACTCGGATGTATCATTCAAGCAAACACACAATAATCCATTCAAATGTGAAAGAATTGATACGTTGGTGAATTGAGGATCGAATGGACAAGATATGATGGTGCCTGGCCCATAATCATTGGATTGAAAGTTGATTGGATGAATAGAGCAAGTTAGGTCGTCTATTAAGAGAGCTTTCTGATTAGATGAAATTAATGACCGAGAACAATGTGCCCTTACAAAGTCATGTCCTGAAAGTAAGGCATACCATTCCTTACAAACACTCTTTGAACGACCTACAGCCTTTGGTGGCACCCTTGTTAATATCTCAAACACGATTATTTCAACAGAAAGGTCAACCATGATGATACCTTCGTTTAACAAAAATACAAACTATTTAGATGTATAGTATAATAAGGTAAATATATTTAGTTTGATAATTTATTGAGAGCTACTATCAACTACAATTTGTTTATTGGTCCTTAAGTGACACAACAATTGGTTTATTGACAGCTACTATCAACTACAATTTGTTATAGAACCCATGGCATGTCAACCATGATGATACCTTCGTTTAACAAAAATACAAATTATTTAGATGTACAGTATAATGAGTTCAGTAAAAATAATATACACCTACTATCAACTTTGTTACAGTTTATATATGGCAGGTACATTTAAGAACTTGTGTTGGTCTTTTTTTCAAAAAAGGAAAAAAAGATTGATGGTTAAATTTTTAGGCAACAAAAGTCAATCATACCAAGAAAACAATAGAAAACAAGTATAACGCGATATTACATTATTTTTTATTTTTTTAACGGCGTATACGTGATTTCTTTGAGCCGTATATTGACAGGTTAATTGGAAGACATGAAATAAGTAAAGAACATGTGTTTGTAATTGTCTTTATTTTTCATGTTCTATTGGTTGTTATTAACAATAACATCAATATTTAAA
>JAOXNX010054301.1:0-12049 GCA_028566075.1 Solidago caesia | reverse complement strand
TTTTCTTATATTTTTAAATTTGAATTTATAAGATTTTTTATTTGCATTTATTTAATAATTCATTTTATTTTAAAAATATCGTTAACCTCCTGTGTATTTGACACAGACTAAATCTAGTACATATACAAATATATACTAAACAAATTAAAAACATTAATTAAATGTTCATATAAAGTAAATTCACAGTGTAGCAAAATATGCTCGATTAATTATTGAAATAGTACTTGCAGAGTGCCCGCCTAATGTGGCGGGTGTTTGAGCAAGTCCAGATGCTGTTGTAGCTTCCATTGCGCCACACCTGTCTGAGTAGTGTGTCGCACTAGAACTCGAGCTTGCACACTTTTCTTACTTTATTACTTAAAAAAAAAAGGAGAAGAAGTTGGTGCATTGAGAAGACAACGCCCAAAGGTTGACGCATTATCCTGAAGATCTTGAAGTCAACCGAGCATCAGAGAGTGCCATCTAAACCAGGAAAGTTTCGTAACTCTTACATCTTTCATATTTATTTTCCCTATTTCCCTTATTTTTATATTAATTTATATACAATGAAGGCATTGTACAACACAAATGTGTATGTGTGTAATAGGAAAACCCAGAGTTTTTAATATAAAATTGAAATTTCCAACCTTTTACATTCATAAATTTCAATCAAAATTCAAAGTTTTGGGAATATAAACTTAATCAAAAGATAAAAGATGACGAATAATAAAAGCTTATGATAATTTAGCAAGGGATGAAAGGTTAGTTGTAGTTATCTATGTTATTCTAGTGCTTGAGGCATTTCATTCTTCCAGATAACACTAGGTTTATTTTGAACCCATATGCAATTTAGTTTTTAAAAAAAATTGTGCATTTATAATCTGATCTTAATAATCCCCGATTAATTGATCTGTTATATGATGTATTGATAGACACGAAATATTACAGTTTTGATTTAATAATACCTAATGAATAATGTGCCTGTGGGAAACACAATTAAATTTATAGGTTAACCTTAACTCCTACGAAATTTATTACACTTTATTTAGGCATTTAGACTTGTGTAAATGTCATTTACTGCATCCAGATATATGCTGACCTGGACTCGCACACCTATATCTTAAAAGAGAAAATGTGTCGAAGCCAATGTGCTTGAAGCCTTATTTGGTGTATGTTGGGTTTTCAACAAAAACACGTCAAGTTATGTCTCTTTGTTGCATCCAGGTACATGTAGACCTATTTACCTCTGTCCTGATACCAACATAAATCCATGTACCTGTTAGGACCAAGATTCGTTGATAATGACTTGGTTGCTGAGGTGTGTCCTTAGCGAGCCATTTTAGAAGATGATGTGTTGATCTTATCCGCAAATTGTAAGTAAAAAATGAGCGGGAAAGTGAAAGATAAGACCTGATCCCAATGTACCAGAATACTGACGATCAATAGAACATGTGATCTGTTGTATCCTCTTTGGGATAAATACGAGAATATGTAAGTCCACTTACAGGTTTCTCTTTCACCTAAAATGGCAAAACAACAAGAGGACAATTTAGAAGCATTAATTGAAGATGTACTCCACCAATGGATGGTTGACAACCTCTCTTACGTCAACATCCACCTATCAAAGCTTGTTGTCTCTCCTCCACTATAAAAGGCAACACTTGGTGAAGACATTCCACAGTTGGTTGGTCCCAGAAAATTACTAAGTGTATTTTCATTTGCTTTACAGTTTACTAAGTGTATTTGTAAACCCAGTTGAGTCTCTAGTTAGTCTAGACTCTACAACTAGTTTAGTCATTCGACTATTGTATCACCGTTTAGTGTATTGATCTATTAATACATCATACAATTGGTTAACTAGTTTGTGTTCTCTACTTTCTGTTATTTATTTATTGTTGATTACTATCTGTTTATGAGTTGTGCAAATCTGGGAACCAACAACTGGTATCAGAGCCAATGTTTCGAACTTTCTGAAACAGATCTGAAAAATTTGCAAACTTCTATTTATTTTATCTTTTCTCACAAACAGTTTTACTTTCTATTTCTGTTATAATTCTTTTTAATGGCTACCACTTCTGTCCTTGTCAATACAAGAGACTTTGGGTATGTGTATATACCTCCAAAGTTTGAACCCAACGACTTTGGATCTTGGAAGGAAAGGATGCTCCTACATATTGTGGTAGTTGAATCTTATCTAATGACAATTTTGACAAAAGGACCCTATGTTCCTGCTGCAGTTTCATGCATTCTTGCTGCTACTCCTAATGGTGAACCCATCCAAGAAATAATAAACAAAGTTGAAGCTCAGTGGACTGACGATGAGCATAAGCTAGTAAACCTAGATTCTAGACTTAAAAACATGCTCATTACAACTCTTCCAACTGATGGAATGAAAATTGTAATAAAAGTACCAACTGCAAAACAGGTGTGGGACACTCTTTGTACTATGTTTGATGGTACCGAAGATGTCATTGCCACCAAAAGGATTGACTTAAAGAGAGCATATGGAAACTTCTTTGCTCTTCCAAATGAAAATCTTGATGGAACCTATACTCGCTTTAAGGGTCTGCTGAATGACATGACTAATGTTGGCATAACTCATGATACTTTTGAAGTATGCCATAAGTTCATTGACAGCTTGCCATAAGCAAATAAAGTCTCTTGACTTAGAGTCTTTCTATGGTACTCTTCAATTCGAAGAAAGAGCATTGGCTCAAAACCTTAAAGCTGAGGCTGAAGCAAAAAGACATGTTGGGTCTTCATCCTCTTCCACGTTTTATTCTACTCCTACTTATGCCTACTCTGTCAGCGACCTACTTGCTTTAGGCGTCTGCTGAGACTATTAACTTCAATAATAGCCACAGTAATGTCACTCCCTCTCCAATACATGCTCTTGTCGATGATTTTGATCATGAAGAGAGACAAGAGATGATCTTCGACTTTATGCAATTTGCACTAATTGCTGGCAAAAGGTACTCCAAGAAATGGAGCAACCACAGACCATCATCTACTGCTAAGCCAGCAATTGATAAGTCACAAAAGGAATGCTGGAAGTGTGGTGGTAAAGGACATTACCAAAAAGAGTGCAGAGTTGCCATTCCAACTCTCACTGCTGTTAAGCCTAACTCTACAAAGACTGTTGATGAATACAGGAAAAAGTATTATGAACTTAAGGCTATGCTTGCTGAGATTGATAAAGCCAAGACCCCTGTAAAAGGTCTTGTCGCTGAAGAATATGACTGGGCTGACTCGGATGAAGCAGACAGCGAGGAATATGTGAATTCCATGTGTCTCATGGCTTTTGCTGATGATAATCCACTCACCATAGATCAAGTCTCCTCTAGTAAGTGGGTCAACGTAGTAGTCAAGAAGGTATGTACTTATGTATCCTCATCTGATGAAAACAAAGCTAACCTTCTTAAATCTCTATCTGCTGATCTTTAATTCATTGAATCACTGAGAGCGGATCTTCAAACTCGCTATGACTCAGTAAGTGCTGAGTTAAGTGAAAAGAATGAGAAGCTGAAAAATCTCAGAAATGCTTATGTTCATCTTAAGTCTCAAGAGCTTCTCAATCAGATTATACAGCTAAACAATGAAAAACTACTGAGGTAGCTGATCTAGAGGTAATAGTGACATCTTGGTCTAAGGCCTCTAAGCTAAATCAGAAGCGTCTCAGTGAGCAAGTGCCTGCTCAAGTTTAGGCAGTATTTGGTGGTGACTTTTAGACTGCTGCTACTCTATCTGAAATGTTTTCTGAACCAAACCCACCAGAATTCACTATTCCTCCCAGTGATGTCTCCGAAGACATGAAGAAATACTACTTTGTGAAATCACAAATTAGTCCTCCTTCATCTTCTCATCCTACGTCACGAGATAGTAATGCTGAAGCTTCTGGCTCTGCTGAGACAAGCAAAGCATCGAGCAACGTCATTCTATCTTATCACAATGCTCCTATCATCGGAATGATGCCAAATGAGGGAAGAGTTCAATACTATTCTGGAGTCTTGTATGCTTTAAATGTTTGGTAGCAAGATCCTCTTGACCCTTAGCTATCAAATTACAGCTTGCATTATCAGAAGTCGAGATGCCGTGGTCCAGGCTAGGCAACTTATCCTCCTGGTCAGATACAGTATCATGGGATTCTGATATTGGCAACTGTTATATTTCAGACTGAGTTTTTTCTTCTTTTGTGCTATAATATGGATCGATTTCAATGCCTTTCTCAATGGTTGTACAGCTTTAATGTCGTGCAAATCATTATCAACGTCATGCAAATATGTGAGAAGAAAAAAAAATCAAGAAAGAAAGGTTAAGATGTGTTTTAACTATCCAAAACTTATTATAAAAAGAACCAAAAAGAAATTTCAGAAAAAAGAGCATGCTGATGAAAAAGAAGGTATAGAAAATAAAGGTTTATTAGAGAGCGAAAGATGGAATAAAGATCAACATGAAATCTCATGAATTGTTACATGTCATCCATATAATTTATCGAGTACAATTGGATACATACAATATCAATAATTAAAAATTTATATATTGCGCCGCAACTTTGGTCCTAGAGTCTTGTATTCTTCCTTTAAGCTTATATGTTGTTCATATACTTGTTCTAGGTCCTTGAGAACATTCCTTGAGCTTGGTAAACCATTTGTATGTGTTTATGGAGCTCAAAAAGGTAAGATAACTACATTTTGACATGAGGGACATAACGAGAACTTAGTTTTCATAATAAACGATTGTTAAAGCCCCTTCATACGTATGTTGAGTTATGGGAACTTAGGGGAAGGCTTGTGGTTGATAAATATGCATGTTTTGGCTTAGTTAAGGGTAGTTTCTAATGATGTGCATGCTATGATGGCTGTGATGATTGAAATGATGATATGAGTGCTTGAATTGTTGATTGTTTAACTTATACATATAGTTCACTAGACATGGTAGGATTGCCATGTCACGTGCACGATAGGGGACCTAAAAGATGTTTGTGTGTTGATGTTTGATGTTGATGTTTCATACTCGAGTATAATTAACATTTGAAAGTGTTAAGATCAACCCATGCTAACCTGGGTTAGTATGTTGATGGTTGCTGTCATTTGGGGTATTCATGATAACTCCCCTATGACTCAGTCACGTTTTCTAGAGTTTTATGTGGTGGTTTGGATTAGCCATCTTGATGTTTGTAGAAGCTTACTCGTGTATTGGTTATGCCTTTCCTAATGGCGCCGATGGACCTCCAAAAGGATTACCCATCATGTCGGGTGTAAGGTACCCTAAAGGTCATTGGACCGCCTACACACAACCTATGTTTGCTTGAGTGACATAAGTCACATATCTTTGTAGTGGCATAACCTTTGTTGTTGACGTTTGAGATGTTTGAGATGTTTGTGACATTTGTGATGTTTGTTGATGTTTGATGAGGTTGCTAGGCATATATAAGGACATGATATTCTTATTGCTTACTAATGTTGACGTTTGATTAGATTGCTAGACACATATAGGGATATGACATTTCTATTGCTATTTGTTGTTGATGGTTGTCGTTGTTTGACATACATATGATCGTTTGAAAATATGTTTGAACTAGCAACTATTTTATACAACCTGTGGTTATGTTACTCGGCTTTTAAAGCTGACAATTGTTTGTTGAAATGTTGTGTTTTCTCAGGTAGAGCGTTGATGATGCTTAGAGTGAAGCATGGGGTGGACATTTGCATTGATGAAGATTTTATTTAGCCATAGTCTTGCCTAATTTATTTAGATGCTTTTTTATTATGTTGTTGGCTATTTACTTATGTTAGTTGTGTTTTGAATGTAGATTTCTTGGATTGTTGTTTTGATGTAATAAGTAACACCAAAACCTTTCGTTAACATTTCCGTTAGGAAATGGTTAAGCTTTTAGTGGGACGTTTCCGTAATCATTGTTATTTATTTAAAAGTTATTTGAAATCCATATTTATAAAAGTTGGGTGTTACAAGTTGGTATCAGATCGGTAGTTTAAGTGAACCATTTTCTATGAGCCATAGGATTTGGACATTAACAGTCGGAATTTTGAAGCTTGATGATGTAGGTACTCATGCCTTGGTGTGAAAAATATTGCACTTAGGACGGGTTCGGATGAGTGAGAGTGTAGGATTAAGGCTTTATGTGTATTTTGTTTGTTAATATGCATATTGTTGTTGGTCGGCCTATTATTCCATCCTTTCTCGCTTATCTTTCACTAAATTCTCTTAATTGTTGATAGATGGTGATTTATGAAGTGTTATGAGTTGGAAAATTGAATGTGAAACTTGGTGTCGTTTATGTGGAGATAGAAGCGGTGAAAGAAGTTGAAAATTCGATGAATTGAGTTGTGGTAATTGTTGTCAAGCCTACTGGGTGAGTGACAAAGACGCTAGTAGAGATGAGGTGTGAGAATGACGGTAGTTGAGTGGAGTTGGTACTCGCCCATTGGAAGGGTATAAGATATTGTGATACACATATGTGGTAATGGGCACACGTGTGAAAAGATACATTTACAATTCAGGTCGCGAACATAATTGCAAATGTATTACGACGCGGGTGAGTCTGTGTGGCCATGCCTGTGCTGACCGGTGTAGAATGCGATGGAGGAGGTGGGATTTGGAGTGATGTTACATTTTTTATGTGGTATATGTGATCTACTAGTTGTGAGTTAAATTATATCAATGCTTAAGGTGTGGAATAGATTATTCATTGAGGTAAAAGAAGTTGATGGTGAAATGTATGTGTTGTGTGACTGTCGTGTTGCACCTTGAGGCAAACCTCAAGTCTAGTTGCGATAATGAATCATGTGGGCACGTAGTTCACACTATTAGTGATTAAGTTGTATTCATGTTAGTTGGCAAGGTACTGAATTCTACTTTGCACCAGATTTGAGAAGTAAGAGTGTAAAGTATAAATTTCGAGCTTGAAGGTATAACAATGGTGGAAATGATGGAGTGTGAGTTTAGGTGTGAGAGTGTGTAATGGAGGTTACCAGGGAGAGAGAATTGACTTTCAATATGTCATCTGTTTAATAAATGTCAAAGGCTTACAAATGATATGAAGTTTAAGGGTATTTATACCTATTTTACAATGTTTCAACTAAGCCCCTTAAACTTCATCAATATTACAAGATTAAATCTATTTATAATTCAACACCACAATAAATAACAGCTCCTAATTCTAGATCATGAGTAGTATAGTTCTTTACATGCACCTTTAATTGTCTCGAAGCATAAGATATGACCTTACCTCGTTGCATGAACATTGCAACCGAGGCCTTGATGCGAAGCGTGGCAATAAACAACGAAGTCTTCAGTTCCATCCGACAAGGATAGAACTGGGGGACTGCATAATTTATCTTCAGTTCCATCCAAACAAATTCTCTAGTCTTCTGAGTCAGCTGAGTCAATGGAAGGGCAATCTTCGAGAAATTCTCGATGAATCTCCGGTAATACCCGGCCAAACAAGTTCTCGATGCTTCCTACTTCTTAATCGCCTCAATCTTTGTCGGATCGACTTGGATACCTTGCGCGTTAAAAACCTGACCGAGGAATTGAACTTGTCGAATCTAGAACTCGCACTTAGAAAATTTGGCATAAAGCTGCTCGTACGAAGAACTTGTAAAATAGTGCGCAAATGTCGTTCCTGATCTTGTTTGCATCGAGAATAAATTAGAATATCGTCTATGAACACAATAACGAACTTCTCAAGGTACGGACGACAAACACGGTTCATCAGATCCATGAACACGGCTGGAGCATTAGTGAGACCAAATGGCATTACCAAGAACTCGTAATGACCATATCCAGTACGGAAAGCAGTCTTAGGAATGTCATCATCATGAACTCGGAGTTGATGATAACCAGAACGTAGATCGATCTTAGAAAAGTATGAAGCTCCTTGCAATTGATCAAACAAATTTTCGATACATGGCAAAGGATAACGGTTTTTGACAGTCAGCTTATTAAGTTCTCTGTAGTCTATGCACATTCTCATGGACCCATCCTTCTTCTTAACGAACAAAATAGGCGCTCCCCAAGGGGACGTACTAGGATGAATAAACCCTTTGCTCAGAAGTTCTTGTAACTGACCAGAAAGTTCTTGCATTTCTGAAGGAGCTAATCGATATGGAGCTTTAGCGACAGCTACAGCTCCAGGAACTAAATCGTTTCGAAATTCGACTTGCCTAGTTGGGGGAAATCTAGGCAAATCATCAGGAAAGACTTCAGGAAACTCTTGTACAATTGGAATGTCTAGAAGACTTTTAGATTTAACAGACTTGTCAACAATATGAGCTAGGAATGCGATACAATGCTTGTCTTCTAAGTACTCTCAAACTTTCATGGAGGATACAATTTTGAGTTCCCGACTAGATCGATCACCGTGCACAATAAACATTTCGCCGTTTGATAGAGGAATACGAATGACCTTATTGAAACAACCTATATCGGCGTGGTTAAACCAGTCCATTCCCATAATTACATCGAAACTGCTAAGTTTTACCAGGATTAAATCAGTTTCGAAGATCTTATCGTTCAAGTTCATAGGACATGCACATACAACATTTTTAGTTTCATGAATTTGACCATTAGCATATTCAACAGCATAAGTTTCGTCTAAGAGGCCCGACTCTAATCCAAGAACAGGTTGGAATTCTAAGAAGACAAAACTACGTTCTTCTCCCAGGTCAAACAGAAAAGAAGAATAATGATCATTAAAGAGAAAACTACCGGGCGGATCCTGCCGAGCTTCTTCAGCATTTAAAGCAAAGACTCGGCCTTGAGCTTGGCCTCTTTGCTGCTGCTGTTGTGGTTGCTATTGTTGTTGTTGCTGTTGCCTGGGTTGTTGTTGTTGTTGTGGTTACCTCTGTACTGGGGGGTTATGTCGTTGATCCTGGTTGTACGGTGCCAACGGTAGGTTTCAGTTGCCTTGATACCCCTGTTGGTTTTGAACATTTCTATTCACTGGAACGTCAACCTTGCAGTATTTGGCATAATGACCGGTGTTCTGGCACTTGTAGCATACTGGACAGTTCCCACTGTGGTGCAGGTTACACTTGTTGCATTTTGGGCAAGTTCCAACATACCCAGTCTGAGCCGGTGCATTCATAGCAAAGTTCTTTACAACCTTGCCTCTTGTGTTCATTGTGTTCTTAGGATCAGAGGAACCCCCAGCTTTCCACTTGCCCTTGTCAGCAGTAGCTTTCGATGGCTGTGTTCCAGATCTGGCTACATCTCTAGTCAATCTCTTTGCTAAGACAGTAGCTGCAGATATGGTGGAAGGGTTTGCAGTGATAACTCCCCCTCATACTTCCGGGATAAGACCCCAGCAGAACATGTTGATCTTCTTTTCTTCCGGTGTGGCCAAATGAGGAACTAGTCTTGCCAACTCGTTAAAACGAGTAATATACTTTTCGATTTTATAGTCTTTCATCTGTAGGTTCCAAAATTCTTGTTCCAAATCTTGCATTGCATCTTTGATACAAAATTCCTCCCTCATCAGTACTTTAAGTTCTTCCCAAAATAAAGCGTACAATGCATCATGGCTTCTTGCTTGAATTAAATTCGTCCACCAGGTTCTGGCTACTCCGGTGAACTAACTTGAAGCAAATTCAACTCGCCTCTCGGGTGCACAATCGCTGTGGTACAACACTGCTTCCATATTTTCAAACAATGAGAGTCGACTCACGACACCTTCTTTTCCTGAGAATTTAGGAGGATTGCAAGAAGTGAAGGTTTTAAAGGTGCAGGTCTTTTTATGAACCGTTCGACCCCCTTGACCACCTTGGTGAAGATTCTCACCAACCTCTTTTTCTTCATTTCTTCGTCCCGTCTCAGAAAATCTTTAGTATGGGGTATGTTCAAGGCTTGAGCGATTTGTGTAACTAAGTTGGGCATAAGGTTGTTCAGCTGTTGAGCAACCACATCTGCCACTTGATCAAGTGTAACTCCAGCTCCTGCTTCTGGAGCTTCCCCTTCAGTTCTAGTCTATCTCCTTGGAGGCATATTTCTAATGCTACACAAGGAAGATTTGGCTCACTTTAGAACACCATTCACCGCACCATCGTAATAGTTGCACAATTAATAAAACGAGTAAGCAGATCATGCAGCATTAGGTTCACATATACATCATTAATCCGAATCATTATTATCTTAGCCGTCTCCGTAATTGAACATAAGTACAAGTATCTTAGGCGGCCTAATCTCTCACACTAACGTGAACGATAAGAGAGCTGCGGTCCTAAATAAGTTTTGCATAAAACGGAGATTCTTATTTCCTTATTATCGGATGGTTGAGATCTGAGACACTAACGATTCTAGTGACAAGCTCTAATGGAACGAAACGGAAATGAACTGAATGAACTTAGAATCTATTTTTAAATTAACTCCTTTCGAGTCATCTGTACTTCATCCATAATTAAATGAAGGTTATCAGTCTATGTTCAATTATGGTAAAAGTACATATTACTCGAACTAATTATTCTAAAAATATATTCGACACGAATTAAAGAACAGCTATAGCTTGAATTCTTCATAGAAGAACTCAGTGTTCACTATAACCAAGGCTCTGATACCAATGTCTGTAACACCCCGCTAAAGCAGAAACACGGGATGCACAGCAAACATATTACATAGCACAAGTTACAGATCATAACACAGCCCATAACATAAAAATCAAAAGAGATAATTACATTGTCGGAGGGCTATGCCCGTTATAAGAACATAAATACATAAGTCTGGTCAACAGAGCAAATAGAAACTAGTACTAAAACATAAACTATGTGAAGATACAACTGTTCAAAAGTACTAAACACTCTACATCCGAGCACAAAGGATGGAGTTACAAAAGATAATCCGTCTTGAAGGATCGACAATGAACACACTTAGAGCCTTAACATAGATGGATATGCTTATTGACCTGGACCTGAAAAGCATGAGAGTTCAAAAGCGTCAACTACGAAAGTTGTTGGTGAGATTCACTGATTTTGTACCAAGTACTTAGTTCGTAAAACTTGTCACAAGTTCGAGTACATATATATAAAAGATAGACCGTTACCAGTGGTCGTAAGTTCGTTTGTTCAAAAGTGCAAAAGATCATAAGTTCAATAGTACATAAGATCGAAGTTCATAAGTTCAAGTACAAACAATACAATCATGTAACCTGTTTAACCCCCGCCCATACAAGGCCTAAATAGATTTACATGACGTTATTGTCAAAATGGTTCTACAAGTCCATCTACTAAACCGATTAAGTTCCTACACGTCCTCCTACTCAATCACTAGTAGGGAAAAATAAGTAAATATGTTCCAGGTACGAGAGAGGTAGTCTACCCTAACAGCGTTGTCCATAAGTACCTACGGTTCAATCACTAGTTCAGGTGTGATCGAATTAATAGTGGAGGTCGAGCTGTAATAGCTCTTAAGCACAAGTACAATAGATAGTACAAGTTCATAAAATAGCGCGTAAGTGCTCAATAATAGCGCATAAGTACAGTTCATAAAATGGTACATAAATACAGTACAAAAGTTGCCAAATTAGTAAGTACATTAGTTCGTAAATACATTGCCAAATTCGTAAGTACATTAGTTCGTAAATACAGTTCATTAGAACAGTTCAAAAGTACAGATCATAGGTACGTTTCAATAAATATAACTCTTTAGTGCATATACTATTTATAAAATAATTTTTCATGCTTTTCAGCCCCGAACCAAAACTGTGAACACAGAATAGGGGCTGTGAACTTACTTGATCGAAGATGGAACGATAGTTCAAGATAAGGTTCTATGATAAGTACAGTACGAATGAGTCACACGTTGCGAGCAGTTGAACCTAGAATGATAACACAATTGAGGTTAACACCTCATAAAACCATCCGATGTTTAACAAATAGTAACCTAGGAATGCCATGAAACTTGCGCATTAAAGTTGTCGAAAAGTTCATTGAACCTCATAAAATCAGACGACTAGTTACGACACAAACCTTGAATTTTTAATTGAAACGAACCTCATTTAAAAAGTAACCTCATACGAACCTCGTTTCAAAATAGCCAAACGAACTTCGTTCTAGCC
>JAOXNX010054268.1:0-12050 GCA_028566075.1 Solidago caesia | reverse complement strand
GGGGGTTTATGTAAAATTCAGGGGGGGCTGTGTATGTTTATCTAATTCAAAGGTTTAATTTGTAATTTTTTTTAAAGGGGCAGTACCTAAGCTTATGTAAAGTCTGAAGTACGGATCATTTTCCCTTAAATTATAACTTGATAACTTAACATGTTTATATGTGAATAGTATATGTGGACAAATTTGCTCACATATGAACACATCAAGTTATACTTAATATTACATATGTTCATATGTAAGTACTTAATAAGGGATTATTACTCAAATGAAGATGGCGTTATGTAATGCTGCTGATTCTTTAAGGGTAAGAGTGTTGGATAAACTTCACAAGCCTAGGTCATTTTGGTCTTGGACGTCTAGAAATGTTGTGAAGTCGAAAATTTTGATAAAATTTCAAAAGTGACAGTGGAACTAAACCAAATGGAAATCATCCCTCTTCATGTGATTTCTATTAGTGTGGGTAACGGGAAAAGAACATCCTTCGGGCATGATGTTTGGCCTGGTAACACTACTCTTGAGGATGGATATCCTAGGTTGTGTAGGCTGGAAAATTTAAAAACTTGTTTGTTAATCGATCGTTGAAAACAAGGGCATTTTTATTCTGATTGGCATAGACCCGTTAGGGGGGAGGTGTCGAGGAAAGTGAATGGATGGATTTACTGGCAAAGCTTAATGAGTTGAAGTTGGTTGAAATGGATGACCGATGGCAATGGGTGATGACAAACATGGATGGGTTTTCTGTAAAAGGGGTTTAGATGCTCATTGATGATAATTCCTCTTCCAATAACTCGGTGGTTACAAGGTGAAACAAAAATGTCCCCAGGAAGGTAAATATACATGTATGGCGTGTGTTACTGTATTCCTACACGTGTGAATTTAGCTCAAAGAGGAATTATTCTCCCTTCTTTATTGTCTCCGCTTTGTAATTGTGAGGAAGAAACAACACAACACGTATTTTCAGGTTGTATAAAGGTAAGTAGGATATGGAGTTTGATTACAAAAAGGTTGGACCTTCTTTTTCTTGAGCAAAGAAATTTGGGAGGCATCTTTCAATTGATTGACGATTTGCGTGTTACAATGGCCAAAAAGAATTACATCGATAGTATTGTTTGTTGCACGTTATGGACGATCTGAAAGCACCGAAATGAGCAAGTTTTTTCTCCTGGCCAGAACAGAATTGATTGTTTGTTTGATTTCATTGTAACTCAATCATATTTATGGCGATCGAATAGATGTAGGAAACATAGTATTTCACGAAATGAATGGTTTAAAAACCCTCTACTTTTCATGTAATCTACTTGTACTTATTTCTTCGGGTTGAGCTCTTTTTAACCAGTAGAATCTTTTGTTAATACAATTTATTCCTGTTCAAAAAAATATATATATATTCATATGTGAATGATTCTCACATGAACGGAAAAGGTTAATGTAAGAACCATTTAAATTGGAATAACAATGAGAACTTTTAAATTATAACTTGATAACTTGATATGTTCATATGTGAACAAATTCGTTCATATATGAACAGATCAAGTCATACTTAAGTTCATGTGTGAATGGTTTTCGCATGAATCTTCCCATGTTAGACTAGTGGTGGCATAGGAAATGTTAGAATGCATTAATGGTTGGTAGAGATTTTGTTAATGTGGTGCTGACCGGGATTGGATGATAAAGCGACATAGTGACCACACTTAAAAAAAAACTCCATAGGGTTTAAAGTTTAAACCGGGTATAATGCACAACAACAAAAACAACACTCAATCCCTGCATAAGTGGGGTATGGGAGAGGTGAGATGTAGACCATCTTGTCTCTACCCAAAGGTAAAAAAAACTGCTTTCAAAAGGACCTTCGGCCAAACGGGTAAAGAACAGGTGCGAATAAAAGGTAAGTAACCATACATGTCGGCCGCGTATCACATGTCTGCATTAATAATAGCGTGGAAATGACAAAAACGTACCGCATAGCACACCTTAGAGCATATCCAACAGATATACCATCTAAGAGCCCATTTGGATATATTAAACAACAACATAAACGCATAATAAACATAACTACATGCATAAAACCAAACATGAGAGATGAGAGCAAGTATTAACGGTGACATGTGTCAAAAACTCCCCTTATCCCCCTCCTAGCAAGTCATAAAAGCTAATAAAAAAGGTATCATGCAAAACATACATACATATAAGTAGAAATAACGCATGAGGCATAAACAATCTATGTTACTTAGTAGTTTTGGCCGCCTACCTGGCAAGAAAACTGCCTCTAAAACCTATAAAAGGGGTACTTACCTATCATATTCCTCTACATTAATCCTAGCTGGCAAAAAAACTGTCTCCAAAACCGGGTATAATGCCTTAATTTAAATTTTAAACTCTAGTTATAACGATTTAATTTGAATTTGATTTTCTCCATGCGCGTCTACCATATTATTTTAATTTTTATATAAGAATTATATACTGACAAAAATATTACATCACTTTTACCATTGTATATCTACTAGTATACTTAAAATAAAAATAAAAATTCGATAAACTTTACAAAATGCTAGACAATAATGCCACTTAACTTTAGGTCTTAGATTCGAGCCCAAACACTCTCATAGCCACAACCACTAAATGAGTCGGATATTTCTTTTTTGAACGGAAAAAAGATATTAAATTAATTCAAATCAACTAGCAAGGCACTAGATGGTCTAAAAGTACAAAGTGTTACAATCTAGATATACTTTATAAATACATACAATCTAAATTATTCCCGTGACCCTATGCGGGTATTATAAAAGAGATAAAAAAAAAAAAACTTGCGTCAATTACAACAACTCAAGACGTGAGAAAAATCTCCACCCGAGGAGGTCGTGTCACTGGTTTTAACTCCGGAGTGTTTTTGATACGGTCCCAACCAGGCCACGAGGACGTTACAACTACAAAAGAAATAATTCCAAAAAACACTTTCACGCTCCATTATGAGTCATACCGCATACATTTTGAATAGACAACCAATTATGTGTCGGTTTAGGTTTCTAGTTATAACCCTTTTGAGTTTTGACACAAGTATTGTCACTTTTTTACTACATAATGCAATAATTATATATTTTGTGTTTTTCTTTTAAGTAAACACTTATTTTTAGACCAAAATAACTAATAATTTAAGATTTCATTGTACTATATATACTTGATTCTTTATTATGTTTTTATATTATTCATACTTTCTCTGCTGCCTCCATATATGAATGAAAAAAATGAGTCAAGCAACCATACCAGTCTCGTATTGAACATGAAATCTATAATGGAAATGGAGTCTCGTACTGAACCCGAAATCTAGTATGGAAACAAGAAGAGGGACTGAGACCGGTATTTGATTTAAGCCGAAATGAAGATTGGTACCAAGCGGTATCGATACCTTCTTTTTCTGCATTCACTATTCAATCCAAAAATCGTTGATATTCAGAAATCCCTGAAGTGAGAAGTATAGAAAGATCAATACCCAAATTTTAATGTCATGTTCATGTTTCTCCAAATTATAAATCGTAAATGATAAATAAATTAATCAATAACTAATCGCTAAAGAACATATAATCAAACAGGCACTACGCTCGTGAAATCAAATGGGTCATGTCACTACGTCAAAATGTCAAATTGTCGATTGTTTTCTTCCGATCTCCAAAACATGAAATTGACAAAAATAATAGTAGTTATCAATAGTGTTATTTTTTTTAATCGACCATATCAATAGTTCATCACTCGTGTTTTATGTTGTTTTGTTAATCAAATCACTATTCATTTTTATAAACGGAATTTTCAAAATCTTCATTATTCATCCAATTAAAAGTGTAAAATAAATATATTTCGCATTAAATTCAATTTTATTTCATCACTTACAGAAAATATTTATCCCAAATTTCAAACTTAGACTTCTATAAATATAATATAATATCTTTATATATATAACTAAGCAAGGATAGTTTTGCTCTTATTTGGCTATTGTATTTGAGTGTCAATTAAGTTTTTTGTTTATTTGTCATTTTTTGACCTTTTAATATTTTGTGATGCCACGTGGATTACTAAAATCCATTATTTAAGGATATACTTGGTCAAATTTATTATTTAGGATATAATGAATAAAAGATTCAAATTTAAGTTTTAAAAGGTTTCAAATTTTAAAAGTTTTTAATCTAAAACAAAAAATATCACTATGTTTATGTTAAATTGACATTTAGATTATTATCGTAAATAAATTTATACTCTTTGCGTATATATGGTAATCATCGTTTTCAACTAATATTCCTTCAAACACTATAATCTTCACTTGATATACCTATAATACTCTTAATAAAATTAATTTACAACATCTACCCTTAACTTCTAAAATAACTACACAACCACCTTTTACATCAATAACCTTTATATCAATAGCCTACAATATTCGTCGTCGCCGCCACCATCACCACCATCCGTCGCCGCCAACACCACACCGCCGGTACCACCGCCACTGCTACCACCATCGTCACCGTATCGTGCGAGCATCCGTTTAGTAGTTTATTATAAATACCAAATTTGATACGAGGAAACCAAATTAGTGTTGAATTAAAAAGGAATCCAAATTAGTGTCTTTGAGCATGATTGTTTACATGAAACATCAAAGTTAATGCTTTGGTGTATACATATAAGATGGTCTTAAAAGCAATCTCTTTATTCTACTTGTATTGTGTACATACTTTACAAATACAAAACGAAATGTATTTGGTGCTACCATCAAAATAAAAGTGCATGATTAATACCCATATTTAATTCTATGTAATATTACATCACAAAAATAATCAAATATGGTAAAATATTTAATTTTATGCCATTGATTTTCAAAGCACTTACGCCTTCTGTAGTAAGGCGTCGGGCCCCATTCTATACGCGCGTCCGATTTCGACGCTACTACGAGTCCGACATCCAGGGGGTGGCGTTTGGTTATATGTTCTGGTTTCGGACGCGGAGGACGACATTGTTAAACACTCAAACAACTATATGTGTGTGTTCAATGTGGGTGTTCGTGTGTGTACTGCATATAGATATAAGAATGGAAGCAATGCGTATATATAAACACATAATATGTTGGAATGGAAGCACTGCATATATATATATATATATATATATATATATGTATGTATGAAGAAAACGGTTATTGTTTGTTTGTGAATGAATGGTGGGAAGAAGTGTATATATCTATATATATTTATTTATATTTAATAATATTAATTTAAAAAGAAAAAATAATAATATATTTGAGGATGTGGTGAAGAATAGGGCTTAATACAAGAAAATGTTCTAGGAGAGAGAAAAGCTTATGTGACTGGAAGAATATGATGTTCTTTCATTTGCTATTACGAAAGGCCTTATATTTGTTATTAAAAGTGCATGATTAATACCTATCTTAACTTTTATTGTGTTTGAATTGTTTGGTGCATAGGCAATAACAACCTTTACTGTTTACAACTGTCCTTCCTGGCATTTGCATAAATTGCTCTATTCATGACTTCATGTCTTCATGTATAATAATTGTAGTTTCTTTAACCATGTATTATTATTATTATTATTATTATTATTATTATCTTTCTTCTTAATAAAACAGGATAATAAAACAGGGTTCCTATACTAAAAAAAATTTAAAAGTTTGTCAGGTGGCAACAATCCCCGTTACTTCCTAAAGTTCCCGTCAAACGTCAAATATCCTCTATTTCCAACCTCCAAACTCTAAACTTGGCTTTCTTCCTCTTCACACCAGAATTTTATGTCCTAATACACAACTACACAACATTATTGATACATATATGTATCATTTATTCAAATAATCTGATAGTGGGTCACGAAATATTTCATCAGGATCCAATTTTAATTGATACATATGTATATTTCATTCAACAACATGATGATGATGGGGTTTTCATATAATCCGGTCTTATTCCATTGCAGATATTCTCCCAATTGTTTTTTTAAAGAAATTTATTGTTTTTAGGGCTTTTTTAATTTATGTTTGTTTGTGTATTCAGATTTAATCTCATGATAATTTCAAAAAATTATACTAATTAGTTACAAAAAGCATATCCGTTTTTCCGAAAGTTAATAGAATGTTTCACTTCCGCACATAAATTTCAAAGTTGAATAAAGCAATTAACAGTTGGCAATATCTTATGCAGGATGTTGCCTCTAATAATGGAAGTAAGGATGTCGCGTTCAGTAATGGATTAATAGCTGAAATAGAAGCTGATATGTATGGCCTCCGGGTAACCTACTTCTTCTACACACAAGTAAATTACCAAATTGTCTAGCATTTTCCCCATACTGGCCATTTAATACACTGAACTGGGAATAGTGGGTCATGTTCCTGCTTAGTTATATTTCCTTTCCAAATCTTCAATATCTAAATTAGCAACAACTTTTAATTTAAGCATACACCTGTGTTTTCATGGTTCCATTGTGTCGGTGATGAAACTATGGCATTTTCATTTGCTTTTGCTGGTTGGTTTACGACTTACCCTTAACAATTTGAGTTATTGGTACATATTTACAGTAATAATCTCGTTTTTTTTAACAAAATGAATGCTTAGGTTTTATTCGTTTTGATTATACTTTGGGCGACTTTCCCCATTTGAAAAGCCGATAACCCAAAACGTATATTTACTTAGCACCATGATGGATAGTGGGTCTTGCAGGTTCGGATAAATCTTTTACACTTGTATGCGTATTAATATTTTCCACTTAATGTGTATATTACTTACGTATTTTTTTTCCAGACATATGAGCCACAAATCTCTAATTCCATGTTTGGATGCACTTTTTAGATTTACATTTCCTTTGTACTTTCAAAGTCCAAGTAATAGGATTGAAAAGTCAGTAAGTTTGTTTTTGTACATTTGTTACTCATAGTAAGATTACCTTGTATAGGTTTGAATAATAGTGAGCTGAAGTTGGATTGGCCAATGGGGTTTAAGATTTGTACTGGTACTGCTAAAGGTTTAGCTTTTCTTCATGAAGAATTAAGGCTCAAAATTGTGCATAGAGATATAAAAGCTACTAATGTTCTTCTTGATAAAAATTTGAACCCGAAAATTGCATACTTTGGATTAGCAAGGCTAACCGACGAGGACCAAACTCATGTTAGCACTCGTGTCGCAGGAACAATGTAATTTGTAATATCTTTAAGTTATCTATTTGTTTTTGCCAATGTCAACCAATTGTTTGGGTTATATGTTTTATCTTTAATGTGCAAATGGGCTAAGCAAAAAGATTTAACTGGAAAAAAAACCTGTCAAATGGGTGGAGGAGGAGCACGTGAAACAGGTTGAAACTCTTCTGAATGCAAAAATGCTTCTGACTGCCTTTATTAAATATTAAATTGTTGTACTAATACATTTTTTCAGTATTATTTTAGTGGCTTTTTTTTATGAAGTTGGAAAAATGGACCGAACATGACCCATTTTGACCAATAGTAACATTACCCATATTGGCATGTTTCACAACTTGCATATTTTGTCACCATTGTATTTCATCGTTAAGGGTTTTCAGTTGTCATAGCCTCTTTTTTCCTATTTTATGTGTGGATAGTTTTGGTAGTTTCACTTATCAAGTTGATAGTTTGAAGGGTTGGGATTGTAATAGGCATCCTTGTGATTATCCAATAAAATTGATCAAATGAGCATGTTGGTAGAGTTGCTGTACATCTTGAGGGTATGTTGTTTTTTAGTAGATAGACCATCTCTCAAATCAAGGTCGTTTACTAATTTGTTTGATATTTCTGTTTCATTGTCAATATATTTCCATTGGTTCCATCATTGACTTACCTCACTTATCAATTGATATGCACGTTTCATGTCCATAGTGACATCAAATTGAATTATTTTTTTTCCCATTTCATCTCAAATGTGGCACGTTAGTTTTGACTTATTCACATTAGATTATCAAAAAAGCCAATGAGCGTGGCGAGGACCCATTATATTTGAGTGTGCAGTTTTGCAAAGAGTTTCTTGAAGACTTTTTCATACTTGATGCATTCCTGCCAGATGAAGCTGTACCAGTGGGATGTACCTGAGTTTGTTTATGATTGTATTTTGCAATTTTGTTTTGATAAATTTTGGTTTGATCACTTTGTTGAGTTAAAGCGAACATCAGTTTTGTAGACGAGTTATGTGTATTACAATTGTTCAAAAAAGCATGTATATACCTTTTCAGTATACCTTTTTAGCAAAATTGTTATCAAAATTCGTGTGTATTCACCCGGTTGATTAGCTAAACTGATGGAGCAGTATACCTTTTTTCTTCGGAATAGATGCACAATTTTTTTTTGGTACACCACTTAAGGTTTTTAGTGTGCTAGATTGATGGATAAGATTTTAGTATGACAAACCAATGATAATGATGCGGTTAGCTGGTTATGTGATCATTCAAAGTTGCTTAAAAGGAGACTTGGTTTTGCAATCCTGCCTTGCTATCCGATCTTCGTTATTCAGGTTATCAAATGAATTTGTTGTTGTGGGCTTTGAAGTCAAGTATATGCGGAGTATTTTTTTTTATTGGTCAAGTTAAAGGCATTTTTACGAGTTAGTACCCACGTTAAAACGATGCGTTGGATGAGTTTTACTAATATTATTTTTAACTTACAAGTTTTTAGTTATTAACATGCTGTTTCAGTGGGGGTGACTATTTATTACTTCGATAGATTAGCTCAAGTATGAAGATGTGAGACATAAAAGTTGTAATTGGTTTAAGTGTAATCAAATATAGAAAATTTTATTTATATTTTCCTAATCATGCCCGGGTAGTCACCCGGGTTGATTAGCTAGTACATAGATATTTATGGGTAGAATTAGCCTTCCCTTTTCACTCCTCAATCCCTTTAATCACGCTCATCAATTATCCATATATATGGGATATTGATATTGATTCCCTTGAATGTAATATATATACACGTTGAAAGTATAATGAAATTGGTGATTGCTCTGCTTTTCTCTCTATTATTACCTTTGTATTTCTTTTTCTCCTTTATTGTTGATCCAAGATCAAAACATTCATAACACGTTATTAGCACGAATTGCTCTTATAATTTTTTGATCCTTGGATTCAATAAACTCATCAACCATCCTCATCAATCTTCTAGCTCGCACATTACTGCCGATCGAAGATCCTCGGAAACAGAGCCAAAAGTAGCGGGTCGGGAAACTTCACACTTTCACAGGAACTTCCGCCGCCCGATCCTATACCCGGTAAACAATCTTCAAATTTTTTTTTATATGCTATATATGATTATATATATATGTGTGTGTGTGTGTGAATATATAATCATCAAGTCGGGTAAATATTTTCCTATACGGTTTCCTCCGATATGCGTATATACATATGTATATAACTGATCTGGTATTTTGAACATATGTACACATAATCACCATATTGTTCTTGAAAAAAAAAATAATAAAAAAAAAATATATAGATGGGATCTTGAACCTAATTCATTGGCGCCCATTAAATTCTCAGCCCTCCTAAATTTTTTATTTTTTTCCCTTAAACTATTAAACTAAACAATTTATAACTAAAACACATAACATTTTATTAAAAAGGTTAAAAGTAAAAGTAAGTTTAACATATAAGGAGTAAATAATTATGTTTTTCACCTTTCAATACGATAAATTTCTGCCCTTTCCTTGTCTCCTTTTTGCACTCGGTTCCTTCAAATCCTTCCATCCAATTCATTTTATCTTAAATTTTTCTACTTTCAAACAACCATCGACAAAAAATCTCACTTAAACCTTAATCTTTCTTTCCGACTTTCCAATTTCAACCCAACAACCACCACCGCCTTCCTCCGCCGCAAAAAGCTCACAACTTTCCGGTGCTCAGGCAAAAAACAAGAAACCCCAAATAATCAAAACGCCGTCGTTGAACTCCCATTGTTCCCTCTCCCACTTGTGTTATTCCCGGGTGCTATTCTTCCTTTACAAATCTTTGAATATAGATCAGAATAATGATGCATACCCTTTTACAAACTGACCACAGGTTTATTGTTATTTACACTGATTTGGCTACATCTTTGAAGGCTCTTTTTTTTTACATAAATGATCCCTGTAACGTTAATGTTGAACGGCTTCACCACAGGGTATAATACCCGCTCACCAACCCGTTTAAAGGAGCCCGGCGGGGGCGGGGCGGTGTTACCGCCGGCATCAACTAGCCCGGTGGGAGCCCGCCATCCCACTCCGTCTCCCCTTACTTGGACGATTTTAATCGGACATGTTACTTCGTTACAAAGGGCTTAGAATCATGTCTCCATTCAATTAGAAAACCAATAAACTATTTGCACTTACATATGATATAGAGATATAGAGCTAGTGTGTATTATACACAACAACAACAACAACAACATTACCCAATCCCTACCGGAGCGGGGTATGGGGGAGGTAATATGTAGACAGTCTTGCCTCTACTCAAAGGTAAAGAGATTGCTTCCATAAGGACCTCCGGCCAAAGAATAATAAAATGTAAGAGGGGAAGAATAATAAAATGTAAGGGTTAGGAAAACATACCTGACTGCCGAGAATCGCATAAAAACATACTACATTTAACAGGTGTTACAAATAAAAAGCCTAACTACAAAAAGCATAGCTACCTATAAGATAGATTATAGAAGCAGAAAACATAAAGCATAAAAACATACTACATTTAACACGTGCTACTCAAACATACTACAAATAAGATTAACTATAAAAAGCAACCCCCCGAAACCCCTACAAGGGTAACTTATCTACCGTATTCTTCTTAAACTAACCCTAGTCCTCTATGAGACCTCTTATTGGTTATGTCCTCCGACAGGCAAAACCTATTTTGGGGTAACCAAAACGCTAGAGTAACCTCCCTCCTCGGTTTAGGCATACCTCGCAGGCCAAAACCAACTACAGAGGTCAAACAGAAACAAAAGTCTAAGAAAAAAATTCTACTTAACCTAGTTTCCATAACCCTTTATTTATGACGTTTGAAGTTATTTAGGACCAGTGCTTGAATTTTCTGGAGATCACTTGCAATTCTCTAAGCTACCTGGTACCTGCTTGCAAATTGATGTCATGTTAATTGTTGCCTTTGATTTCACTTTGATGGTTTCAGGTAATTCAGTTCAGGTTTACAGGTTAGATTGAAACGTGTTTTCAGAATGGGTTAGAATGGGCTGGGTTGACCCCAAGAAAATGTTGTCCATTTTTTGTGAATGTTAATTCGTTAAATCTGATTTCAAAAATTATGTATTTCCAGTATTAGTGAATTTTAAATAAAGTGATTTTGGAGTACTTCACTACTACAAAATTAGCATATACCCACGGCCAAATCCGTGGGAAATCCGTGGGAAAAGACGTATTTCCCACGGATATTGGCCGTCATTAAAAAGGGTGTGGGAAATATTTTCCCACGAATTTTCCCACGGCCAATTAATATTTCCCACGGTTTTCCCACAAGCAAAAAACCGTGGTAACTTTTCCCACGAATCTTCCCACGAATTTTCCCAACAGATTTCCCACGACTTTTCAACGAAAGAGTTTTATATTTTTCCCACGGATTTTATCTTCCCACCGATTTCACACGGATTTTAGTTCCCATAGATTTTCCCACGGATATTGTTTCCACAGATTTCCCACGGTTTTTCCCACATATTTTTAATGGATTAGTTTCCCACCGATTTTCCACAGGTTGGTTTTCAACGATTTTCCCACGGATGTGATTTCTTTTTTTCCACAGATTTCCCACGAATGCCATTTTTTAATTAAAAATAGATTTTTCTTTTTTTTATTTCCATTTCCCCCTATATATATAAAAATATAAAATACACCAATTCAACCACAAAAGTAATCAAATAATATTGAAATTACTAAATTGCATAATAATTCAAATATTTAAGAATCAAAGTACATCCGCCAACAAAAGTCATACGCATCATTCGAAAGTTGCAAGTTTTGAAAATCATTCAAACTAACAAGTTAAGTCTTGAGATTTAGCTCGATGGCGTCATATTGGGTAAGAACTTC
>JAOXNX010054242.1:0-12051 GCA_028566075.1 Solidago caesia | reverse complement strand
AAATTGGAGAATACATTATATCAAACACCTTATGTGCAAGTCATCTATTCATCTAATGCATGACCATTACGTTATAAAAATTCAAAAATCGAACCCCTCTTATATTAACCCCGACAGTAGAGCAAATACTACTCAAAATTAAACATGTGTTAAGATCCATACTAATTATCAACCAAAAACCGTTGAAAAAGACACAATTTATCATAAAAATGAAATACATCCCATAAGTTAAGCAGCAAGCACCAAAATAATAATCTCAATTAAATCAGTCAAAACAATTAAATCAGTCAAAACTGAATTTCACATTATAGCATCGCGTACTTGTCAGAGATTTCTTTTAATTAATATTACACGCATATGATAGTCTAATAACGTCAATTTATTCTTTTCTTCATATTTAACGTAGTAATGCAACAAAAATATAGGAAACCAAAACTAAAATGCCAAAGATATTACTATCAACAACAAACGGAAATGTCCCATTTAAATCTTCCAAGAATGAAAGAATTTAGTAATGGAAAGCCATGGAGAATCACAGGAAGAAACATAAAGACGATAGTAGGAAATAATTACCTTGAAAGAGAGGAGGCTGATACAATTTTGCTGTTGTGAGAAACTTGTGGTACCAACTACCAAAGATGGAGAGCAATGAGATAAGGCGGTAAGGAAATCTGGATAATTCTTAAGCAAATAAACTTGTATGAGATGCAATAAAGTTGGTACATCTGAAAAGCTATATATTATTGTACGTCACGCATTAGTGGTTGTAAAAAATAAATTGGTTTTTAGTATATAGTAAGTATAATATAATTACACATGGTCCCTCTTTGCAACAACTTTCTTTCATTATTCATGCCTATCTATAAAAAAAAAAGATATTACTTAAATAGACAAATAAATATGAGTAGTTCTTGAATCAGACATGTTTTCTAAAAATCTTCAATTTGGACAAAAGATTCGTGCTACAGTGATCAATACCAAACGGAATTTTTGATCAAATCAGAAAATGGCACCTGCCTACGTACCAACCCCACCCCACTCACCACCCTCTTTCTTCTCTTTCTTCTTCATTTGTGACCTAGTCATACCTTTCTTCTTCCTCCCAAACACCAGTTTTTCTTCTTTTCCCCAAAACACCTCATCCTTCAATCAATTAAACAACAACAACATCATCAACGAAAAATGCAATACTCTGCGTGTAACAATTAACATAATTTATTTCGACTAATACCAATATTTGTGTTGTTTTGATTTTTGTTTTTAATAATTTCTACATCTCTAAGCAGAATGATGAAATATTGTAGAAACAAAAGCTTAAAATGACATCTTTGACCAGTCAGAATTTATGTCAAGCACCAAAAAAACCATTTGAAAAAATCTGTTCATAATCATTTTGGTCATGGATATGCAATATAAAAATTGTATCTTGCAGGAAAAAGATGTTGAAATTGGTCTTTTGCATAATGGAATCGAGATGTAGAAAAAACCTCTCAGACACTTGTAGTCATGATAACAAACCAGAAAGATGTAGTTGAAGCTTTAGAGTATGAGCAAACATGTCCCATAACTACTGTTACTACTAATTTAATATTTATTAATTTAAATAATAATAATAATAATAATAATAATAATAATAATAATAATAATAATAAAACTCCCGTGTGGTTTTGGGCCCATAGCACGGATCTTTTGTCCAAATTGAAGATTTTTGAAAAACATAGTCAATTCAAGAACTACTCTTATTTATTTGTCCATCTAAGTAAATTTCCCAAATAACTAACACATATCAGACCAACAACTCACATCCTATCACACCCGCAAATATGTTATATGACTGACACATGCCAAACCAACAACCCTACCCGCGACCCACACACAATTTTTATTTTTTTTTAATTTCTCTTATATACGCATCAACGTTTTAACCTGTATTTTATAAAAAAAAGTGTTAAACGTAAAAAAGAAGTACCTTCGACAAGTCAAAGTCATAGGTCAAATGATTTTTTTGATATATATGTGTTTGACCATATTAAAACGGTAAATACGTCTGTTAAAAATGATGGACTTTATGATATTCTTTCCTTTTTAAATGGTTGCAACACATAAAAATTTGTTTTTTTTTAAACAGCAAAAGCAAATATATATTAACCACTATAACGATCAACTAGCAAGATATTAGAAGCTAAAGTTACAAAAAATCTAGAAATACGACAATTATCATGAATTTGTTTTACATTAGTATCGCAATGTTATGGCCTTGATTATCCTTATTTATTTTAATCATGAAATTGTAATATTTTATATTTGGAATTATAGGGGGTATGAGGCATATGGTTTATTAATTTAAGAATTAAATATGATGTTGATTTGACACTAAGAATTTCTGAGTTTATAATTATATATAGTTTGTTCTCGGAACTTCGTTTAAATGGATGGGATTTTTCATATTCAAGTTATTCGGAAAGACAGGTCTTTTTAACTCATATAAATGCGACCTAACCCGGTTATCCAATGGCCATTTTCGAACATTTTCTTAGTCACCCCAAAAATGTTTTCAACAAAGCTTTGAACTTGAAATGTTTTATAAAGACACTAAATCAACCACTAGACCACTTTGATGGTGATCAGAACTTCATGTTTGAAAAAAAGAGAAGACAAAGAAATCGTTTTGTTTTGACTTTCTTATTTTTATTGAAAAGTATAATTGTATTATTTTTATTGAAAAGTATAATAGTAATCTATATCGACAACAATTTAGAATTAATAAAAAGTTTAAATAATGATTGTCTTTTCAATACTTATATTTATATTACTATAATTTTAAATTAGATGGAAGCCCGTAAGATGCGGTGCGCGGTGGTGGCGGCGACTGGTGGTACTGGTGGCGGCGACGATGAATTGTGTAAGTTATCGATGTATAAGGGTGGTGTATGTATTTTAAGAGTTAAGGGATAGATGTTGTAAATATATAAGAACAAAATAGGTATATCAATTGGAAATTTTAAAAAAATGAATAAAAATGATGGGCAAATTAAATATATCAAATATGTAATTTGAGAAGGGATGAGGAATGTTTTTTAAGAGAGTATTGATATAGATGAATAGTATGACCTTCACCACTTAATATAAAAGTTAACATAAAATCGTTTAGCTTTTGTTAGTGACAATTTTATAATACAGAATACATTACATTATACACCTATAACACGAACCTTAATTTTATCTTACTTATACTTGATTTGTGTTTTAAATTGAAAAAGGAACTTGTTAATTTAACCAAACAGGGCAATAAGATCTTTGTTATTTTTCGTCACTTATTTCTAAGTGGTAAAATTTTGTATATATATATAATGGGAATAACTAATATGCTTTTAGACATCAGTGGCGGATCCAGAAAAATATAGCAGGGTATGCAAAATTTAATAATATTTTTAAAATTGCGTTTTTTAGTCAAATAGGTATGTTATGTCTACTTAGGGTATGCACTTATTTTTTTTAGGGTATACACTATTAGTAAAAAAAATTAATTTTATATATAAAAAAAAAATTTAACACTAAATTTTTTTTCCACAGGGTATGCAAGTGCTCTCCACATGGATCCGCCACTGACCGTGGTGATGAGGTTCCGGCGGCGTTATTGATATAAAGGTAATTGATGTAAAAATAGTAGTTTAGTTATTTTAGGAGTTGAGAGATAGATGTTGTAAATTGTTTAATTATGGGGATTTTAGGTATATTGGTTAATTATAAAAAGAAAAGTTTTAAAAGGTAATTTGGGTATTTTAAACACAAAAAGTTTTTTTTTTTAAAAAGGTAATGTAGTTATTTTAAGAGTTGGGGGATAAATATTATAAATTATTTAATTAGGGGGAGGGTTTTTCTTTTATATAAAAGTAAAGATTACAGGTCTCACCCCATCTGATAGATTTATGGTTTTAAAAATGTTTATAGGTGTTCATTTTGAAATATGGAAATGTTATTATATATTTAAGTAATTTTACAAAACATTAATTTCATAACACATTAAACAATCATATAAGCAAAACACATCATAGCTATCTATATTATATTACTTATTAAAGATTTACCCTTTCTTTTTTTAAAAAGAATTTGATATATTTATTTTGCCCCTCTATAACCCCTAACAAATAAATAATGATGTACCAAAAATACCTTTAAAACAATTGTCTACCCTTACAATAACATTTTCACCATCACCACCACCACCAGCCGTCGCCACCACCACCGTCGCCGCCGCATTATGCGGGTACCCCTCTAGTCATTTTTAATATATTAGATTTGATTTATATATTTAGGGATTTGTATGTATATTATTTGGAGATTAAAAAGCCATAATTTAGGATTTGTATTGCATAATTTAAAAGGTAATAATAATTAAAAGATGAGCAATGAATTATTAATTAAAATTTGTTGATCGGCTGGAGTTAGGATTGGGATTAGGGTCAGGTTAAGAAAGTGTTTGGAAAGTTTTAAAAGAAAAATACGGAATTTATAATAATTAGATAAAATTAAACTAAAAAATTGTATATAAAAAGGTGTTTTAAGAGAGATGAACGGGAAAACTAAGACTCTAGACACATAAAAACAACTTAAGAACTCTTGAAGAAGTTCTTAAGGAATCAAGAAGACAATATAAAACTAGAGAGGGAGTAGAGAGATCTACCGGGTGTTTTTTTAGAATCCTGTTTTACTTATAGATTAGATTAGATTAGATTCAAGCCATTTACAAGAACTTGATTTCAAACAAATTACCGTCCCGTACCTGTCCCGGTACCGACGGTATCGTTGAAAATCACCAAAAAATGATACCGATATTTCTGGTATTTTCCAGGTACCGATCTTGGAAACCACCATAAATGGATACTGGTCCCAGTCCCACTTGAATTCGGTGTAACACCCAACTTTATAAAAATATGGATTTCAAAATTTTTTCGAAATAACCTTTTCAAAATGCGGAAACGTCCCATTTAAACAACACCATTTCCTAACGTAAATGCAAAACAAACGTTTTGGTGTTACTTATTGCATCACGACGATAATTAAAGAAATCCACACTCAAACAATCAAACACAATCTCAAACGCAACCACAATCATATATTATACAAAAGAGGCAATCTATGGTAAAAGTCTTCATCAAGCAAGCTTCTACCCAATATCACTTTACAAACCATCACGTCCATCCTGTGGAAACACAACATTTCAACAAAACAAGTGTCAGCTTAAAAATCCGAGTAAGATAACCACAAGTTATGAAAATGTTTCCAATTAAACCAATCTTATGTTCATCATACGCATGTCAAGCATATACACAAACTGTAGTCATATATCAATCGTATAACATAATAGGAAGATCAATTCCTACATGTGCCTATCAACTTCAAACATCTCATCAATCGTTACATCAATCATCAATCTCAGGTTATACCATTTTCAATCTATAAGGAATCAATCGAGGGTTGTGCAAAGGTGACCATTCGACCTTTATGGGACCTTGCACCCGACATGATGGGTTAGCCTTTCGGGGTCCATCGTTGTCGTTTAGGATAAGCATAACCAAATCCAAAAGTAAACCGTTTAGCAAGAATCGAAGCATGGTGATTGGTCCAAACCACCCGGCATACTCAATCAATCGTGACCATGACGTAGGGAAATGTCATGACTACTTCCAAAACGTCCTACCGTCAACACACTAACTCCCCGCGGGATGCTAGCGTGGGTTAAGCTTAACACTTTCAACCGTAATTTATATACAAGCATTATCCACTGTTTCAATCTCAACATTTTAGGATCCTATCGTGCAACCGTGAACATGGCAATCCTACATGAGTCTAGTGCACTACATGTATAGGCCAATCAACAATAATTAAACAAACAATCGTACAATCACCAAAACCATCATTGCATGCATAACATTAGTAATTATCATTAACTAAGGCTTAGCATACATAAATAACAACCATAAGCCCTCCCGTATAATCCAATAACTCAACAAGCGTATGAAAGGGCGTTACTTAACAACCGTTATGAAAACTAAGTTTTCGTTTTGCTCCTCGTGTCAAAAGGTAGTTATCTTACATCGCGAGATGCACTACTAGCAACAATACACTTCTATCAAGTAACCTTCAAGATCCCAACAACCTATGAACATACAATTATCATTAAACAAGGTTCCTTAACCTCTCATGACACAACAAAAGTTCAACTAATACTTTATAGCTCATAAGGCTCGACGAAACACAACCAACGTTCATAAATTCCACATTCTGAACACTTTTACTTTCACTTTACTTTTAAAGGACAGTGACATTAGAAAGTAGACTCAATTACAATTCAGTGGTCGCTTGAATCATCGAAAAACGGAGTTACGGTTCAAAAGTTACGGACGTTTGAAAATCAACTAAACGATCGCGGCGCGAGGAACCACATATCGTGGCGCGATATTTGCCTCGACATCGAAATTCACCAAAACAGGGCCACATCGCTGCGCGACGTGTCCCTATCGCGGCACGATACACTCAAAACACCTATATCTTCATCTGGGCAGCTGAAAGCCTGAAACCATGTCTAAACAATACCATGACGAACCCAAACTATAACAAACCATTTCCAGGTTTCATCAACATCAAAATACTTCAAAACAATTCTTAGATGACATTATAAATCATCTTTTAAACCATCAATCCATTTCACACCATAGTTTAGTGATTATTTGACCAAAACACTTTCAAATCATTACACTACCTATGATTCATCTTAGACTTGAAATGAAACAACCATAGACATCTAACAATGATCAAAAACAACTAAAAGAGCTTACCTTTTCTGGACTTAACACTTGATCACAAGAATGAAGTCAAAGATAAAACAAATGGCATGTATAGCTTGAAACTTGCTAGAGAGATATGTAAATCATTAAGGTAAAAACTTAATAATTGAAATGGTTAAATGATTAGTCAAAAAGACAGCCATATCATGGCCTAATTTCCTCCACTAAACCTGGCCAAACTTTGCCATAATGACAAATAATCCCCTGGACTTCTATCTTGAACAACAATGGCACAAATCGTTGACCGCACGACTATACGAGCACTAAACGGTAAACTTCAGACTATTCAACCATATAAACATCGTCATCAAATCAATCTATCATCAAATTAATAACATCAAATCATCTTGTGAACTAACGGCATCACAACTCAACTAACAGTTCAATCAATAAACTAACGGTTGACTAACGGTCAAAGTCAAAGTCAACGATTAAAAAGTTTAGGATGTTACACAACATGTGTGAAGACTAAGTCTACCTATAAAGCCGGAAGTCTAGTTCATTTCTACACGAGGGAAATTGCTACGCACGTACAGCTAACCAAGTCATCAACGTTCACCAACATTCCACTAGGCAGATCCCGAATATTCCAAACAGTTAGCTCAGTTGTTTGTCTATATAAACCGAGGTTAGTGATCGATGATACGGCGCTCATAGACCCTTTACTCTCTTCAATCTTACTTTTTCTCTGTATTCTACACACACCAACACTTAACATTTCGATCATTGGCGCTCTACTTTGTAATCAATAGCAATTTCTACTTACTTATTAACAATTAGGCAGGGACGATTGTTGCCTTCCGGGGTTTTTGCTGGCGAACCTACAAAGGGTCAAAGGCTTTTTTCCTCGTACCCAAATAGATTGTGTTCTTATTCTTTATTTTACAAGTACTTTACAATTTTGTTATATAAATCGTAGTTTGATCTTGAAAAGTGTTTTATTGTATCATCAAGAATTTTGTTTTATTAATTCTTTCAATTGTTTGATCAACAAACTTCTTTTCAACAAGATTTCGTATAGGATTTTACGTCTTTACTTTACTTTACTTTATAACATAACCCATCTCGAGGTGATAAGTAGAACTCTTCTAGTGAATATAATCTTGTTTTTTTCATACTTGATCCATTTTCTCAAGTTTTGGTCTTGCTATCAACATATTTGAGTCTGTTTATATTTCTTTTTAAAACACCTTAGTTATCCGCATATTTAAAACTCAAAATCTTACAATCACAAAATCCCACGAACGAAAGTTTGGTTACTTAATTTGTTTAGGTCTTCATCGCAGATTTTTTTAGGTAATTTTTGACCGAAACAATATGATAGAATTATTATACTCTCCATATAAGAATTACTCTAATTCATTCATCTTTTTAAGGATATAGGGAATGTAAAAGTAATTGATGTAAAAAGGGTAGTGTGGTTATTAAGGGTTGAGGGATATATGTTGTAAATTATTTCATTAAGAGTATTATAGGTATATTAAATGAAGATGTTTAAATTAGTGAATAAAAAATAGATGTAATATAATCATTTCAAAATCGGAATGACTTAAAAGGAAGGATTGTTCTTTTATATAGGAGTAAAGATAAAATATAAAACCTAGACACTTTATAACGGTAAGAAAGATGAACACTACTTTTGAACTTGATATTTGTCGATAAGATCGAACTTCTCGAGTCCACAAGGAAAGATGGATTTTTATTAGGTAAATATCACTCCATTTTCAACTATATATTTGACTTTATTACGAGATGATCTGCAGCGAAACTAGAACAAGGTGTCGACTAGATAGATAGTGTTCATTTCCATACTATTATTTTGTATCACCGCTCGTCTCGTAGTCTGATGAAAGTTATTTTTCCCCGTTAACTCGTTAAGTCTCCACCTACGTTGTACGTGAGGGTAAAATGGATTTTTCCCTTTTCTCCTTGAATAGTTATCCGAAATCGTCTATGTAGTTCGTCATTTTCTCACAAATCGTCTTTGAAAAACAAAAGAAAAAACATTTCGTTTTCTTTTAATATTTTAAAATTTGATTCCTATGTTCTTTATATTATCATTAATAAAAATAACAACATAATAGTTTAACCAGGATAACACCATTTACTCAAAAAAAAAAAATTAAAAAAATAACAACATATTTTACAAAAATGTATCTTGATATATGATTATTTAGGATTTTCTGAAATACATGTATGAGTTTTTGTTCTAATTTGGATGTGAATATTTTGGTTTGATGGGTAACGTTAGATGATTTTGAGTTTCTTTCTTTCCTTTTTTCAAAGATGTTTTTTCTTTGAGAAAACGTCACAAATGGTCCCTGTGGTTGACTGTATTCGCATTTTAGCCCCTGTGTTTTTTTCCCGTTGCTAACTATCCCTGGACTATCCATTTTTGTTACCAGAGGTCCCTGGTACTAACAGACGTTAATTTGAGGCGTTAAACTACTCACGTGCATACCACGTGAGGGGTATAATCATCCTTTTATCAACCTTAAGGACTATTTGTAATAAAAACCCCAAATTCAATATATACATACATACCTACCTGCACTCTATATCTATACTTCTTTCCATCCACTCCATGGGTATGTTTGGTACAAAAGCTTGGAGCTGGGACTGTAATTAGGGGCTTGGAGCTGGAGCTTGAGGCTGGGGGCTAGGAGCTGGGGCTTTTTTTTCAACCCTTTTTACCCAAGTTTTTATTTTAAAGACCTTTTGAAGCTTTTAGGAGCTTTTTAAGACTAGAGCTTTTTATCTCAAATGCATATCCAAACAAGGATACTATTTTAAAAGGGTTTTTTTTTTTTTAAAGCTTGAGACTTTTTATAAGATCCTAAAAACCCTTTGCTAAACAGCCCCATATCTATATCATTATCATCTATAAACCAACAAAAAACTATCATCATTTGGGGTTTTGGGTTTTTCTTAATCTTTATTTGTGAGAGTGTAAAAACTATCCTTTTTTTTTTTCTTAATCTGAAGTTTATAGGTGTCGACTAGAATAGGTGATTTACAGTGGTGGTGGACTGGTGGTAAGAAAAAAAAAAGTCGGAGATGGTTGCCGTCGTCGTCAATCTGATCGGAGATGGTTGTCGCCTTTGTGGATTTGGTCGGAACAGGTCAACGAGGATGACGATCTGATTAGAGCAACAATAACCTGAATTTGTATGTTTGTATTTTAATTATCACTAAGAAATTAAGGGATTTTAATGAAGAAATAGAAGAGATTTTCATGAAGATGGAGAGAATATAAGCAAAGGGAGAGAAAGAATAGGGGAGTGTAAGAAATATGTAGATGAAAATGAACCCTTATATGTATATTTATTGGGGAAATCATATATGCAGCAACAGCTGTTGTTCTCAAAAAAAAAAAAAAAAAAAATTTTTTTTCCACGTGATGAAATAAATACCCAGCCCCCTTGAACTTATCCCGCTGCACCAAAAAATTGGTGCAGCCCGCTGCACCGATGCTTTCCCCATATTTATTTATTGATTATATAGATACAGAGATTGGTATATGTATGGATATAGATAAAGGGTGGTGATTTTTCTACTTAAGATTTTACTCTCTACTACAAATAATATTTTATGACATTCTTGCCCTTAATAATTTAATATGATTTTTTTGCCCTTAATGATAAGCATTGTTCATGATTAAGCATTGTTAGTTTGGAACTTTGGATAGCCAAATCTCATCTTCCGAACACTCAAGCTCTAACTTCCTTTCTCTTGTCACATCAATAACCTCATTTCCTTCTAGGCCTAAAATAAACAAAAATACCAATGGAATACATTTTTATATCACTCAAGCTCTAACTTACTTTCCTGAATGAAACCTTCAATTGCAGTGATCATTTATTCATAAATCACACAAAAATGAGACAATTTTTTTTTTTTCATATAACATAATAATTATATCATTCAAATCCAAATAATTGATTCTAAGAAAATAAAATGAAAAGCAATGATCATACCAAAAAGCCTATATTCTCAATTGATTAAAATGAATTGGCAGAAATTTAACAACTTTTTTGAATGCAAAAAAAAAAAAAAAAAAAAACCTGACAGGAGACTTTCAGGACTAATAAAACAAAGAGAGGATACTGGAATGGATTAATAAACTATATGTATGTATGTAAATATACGTAGATATGTACATACGTAGTATTATTATATTATTATATATATATAATAACCGAGCTGACTTCATTTGCTTATATACGACTATAAAGGTACCCGTGCAAATACGACGGCGATGGTGGCGGTAGTGTGGTGGTAGCGCGACGAGTGGTGGTGGCGGCGGTGGTGTGGGGCATTTTGAGAGTTGATGTAAAAGGGGTAATGTAGTTATTTTAGAAGTTAAGAGATCTATGTTGTAAATTATTTCATTAAGAGTATTATAAGTATTTTAAGTGAATATGTTTAAATTAGTGAATAAAAAGAGAGGAGCTTTTTGGGGTTATTAATTTCTTAGTTGAAAAAAAAAGGGGGGTAAATGTTTTATAATGTAATATAGATATTAAGTGGAGCTGTTTAAATTAGTTAATAAAGGAGAGAGATAATCTAGGTAGATTAATTTTTAATTTTTATTTTTTAGAAAAGTGAAGAAGAGATTGATACTTTATATAATATTATATATATAGATATTATAAATACAGATATTGAAAAATCACTGTACAACCATCGAAGATAAATAATAGGGTTAAAAGTTATCACCAAAGGCAAAAAAATTCATAATAAAAAAATGTCATAAAATTTTTTTTGTAGTAGAGAAAGTGAAATCTTAAGTAAAAAAATCACATCCCATAGATAAAGCTATATGTTAAAGAAAGAAGATAAAAGGTTCAAAAGACTTATATACCTTTATGTGCAATGTATATCAGGGACTTGACAGAAGGAAACTAACAGACGTTAATGCCAGAGACTGTTAGCAATGAAAATGAAAACCCCAGGGATAGGTAGCAACAAAAAAAAAAGCATAGGGCTTAGTGACAACCACACTACCACAGGGACCATTTGTGACATTTCCCCTTTTTCTTTTGTTAACTTTATAAGATATAATATAGGGATAAGGGCATATGAATGTAACCAACTATGACAAAATGGTTATGTAGTGTAGTGATCTTACATATTGGATATGTAATGTACGCACCTTTGTATTCTTGGCTATGTTATGTAAAATGCATACGTGGCAACCCAT
>JAOXNX010054234.1:0-12052 GCA_028566075.1 Solidago caesia | reverse complement strand
GTCTGACATTAGTCGTTTGCCTAGTGCCCTGTTATCTCCCTCAAATGGTTCTGGTAGAATTAAAGGTTTTGGTTGGAGTGTCAGTTCTGGATGAAATGTAGAGTCTGGTGTATGGAGAAACCAATTTTAAGTAAAGGGTTCCATTAAGCTTAGAGATGAGGCTTCGTGGTGTACTGCACCAACAGAATTTGAGAACGGTGCCCTAATGTTTTCTTTAGGAGGTTCTAGTTGTGAAGTTGAGACTGAGTTACAAAGAAGCCAGTCTTGACAAAAGTCATCAATCGTTGTTCCCCATTCATTAGCATTAATTATCGAATTTTGCCATGAGTCCATGATTGTCTTGAGTTATTCTTACCTACAGTGAAAATGGTCAGCTAACTGACATAATAAACACTCAAGAAACACATTCTGAATCAACTGGGATTTTTATTAAAATAAATATAGTGACACAACATTTTATAATAGACCAAGACATCATATGGTGGATTCCGGGCATTTTCTACATTTTCTATGAAAACCCTCGTGATTTCAAGAACTGGGAGTTCTGTCAGATCTAGAGTCCTGCATATAGCTTCCTCCAGCAACATCTCTTTTTCTTCTCTTAAGTGGTTGGATATTGGGATCTTCATCATCTTCTTCTTCTTCTTCTTTTTGAGGGTTGAATGGCGTGGAAAAATTGGATTTCTCCCCTCTAGGTAGCTCATATTCTTCTTGTTGAGCTAAACCTTTCGCCAACATTTCATCGTATTCTATTTGGCGCTTAACAAGATTGGCTTCATCCTCTTCTAACTGTTGAGCTAAAGCTTTAGCCAACAGCTCATCTGCTGTGTTTTGTTTCTCCACAAGATCAGTCCTTGTAGTCTTCATATGAGATACCTATCAGCTCGGCCTCCTGCTTGATCCTCTTAACCCTATTACTTTCCTTGGCCACTTTTTCAAGACTTTCAAGTTCATCTTGAGTCATTGGCCTTTTGCCTTTTAGATCACTTGAAGAGGCACCTGAATTCTTCATTTTCTTGTGAAAAATTAACTTCACCGTTAATTTAGACTGTCAAGACAACTATATTAGGACTACACACTCTACAAAGATAAAAACCCCAATAACCCCAACGTGCGATTAGATCATGACCATAGTCTATACAGGGAGACTACTTGGATAACTAACTATCTCATTTGATTAGGTGAACATAAGGAATCAATTTGAAAAGATTCATATTCAACAGTTAGTCTATCAATTAGAATAAATAGATGAGTAAAGGATAACTTAGAAAGAGGAAGTCGTAGATCCTTTAGTGCACACTAGCAGTTGATAGCTTATAACAAATTATTAAAGAAAGAACTAAGAGATAGAGAAAGAAATTAAGTCTGTGTTTTTCCTCTACAAATGGGGTGTCTTATTTATAAGATGAAAAGGGGGGTATGATCTTGAAGAAACGGACAGGTGTCCAGAAAACTATAGTAATCTGTAATTATTGCTACAGTGTTACGATATTTAAATTTTTCTTTACCCCTAAATCACGAACATAAATAGTGTAAGAACGTGTCACGATCGTAAATACGAGATCTATATGTAAATCATGTGTGCGGAATCCACATGAATACATGCATTATAAGGTTATAGAACAGGAGATAAACAACGATTCCTTTATCATTAGTCGAATGATTACAATGAAATAATCCGTTTACAATACATCTACGATGATTACGGATTACAATCAACGTGACGAAACATGATAATTGAATACATAATGTGGACTTACAGACTGAGGTATGCGCATTGCCTCAGCCAGCCATGGACGAATTCTATAGCTATCAAATCATCAACTGAAACCCTAGACATATAACAAGTATATATAGTGATACAAAAACATATGGGCTGGACTTCGTATGGGCTCTCTCAAACGAACTTCGTTTGGGCTTTTCCCAAATGAACTTCGTATCACTAATGTTGAAACGAGGTTCGTTTCAACCCTTGATTCGTATGAAGCCCTTTAACAGAATTGTATTGCGACGGTCGCAAAACATGCTCTAACACCATTCTCCTTAGATTCAATGAAATCCTCAAATCGATCTTTCCACTGAGCATAATCACCACGAAACAGAAGTGGTGGCTTGGTGTCTGATCCAATAGCTAGTGCTTCTCGAGACATATTTTTAGAAAAGTACCTGAAAGTGTAGTGAAGTTAAGAAAAGACAGAAAAAATCAAAGCAAATGAGCCAAAATGAATTAAAACCAATTATTGAATAAAATAAAACCACCAAAAATATTTCCCTCCAAAAATATTTTCAAAAATTTTGTTCCGAGATAAATTTAATTCCGCGAAAACTTTCAATTTTATGAAGATTGAAAAAATTTGAAGTTTGTCGAAATTTCCCGCCAAAACGGTGCTGAAAACGCGTGATTCGGGGTCGAAAATTTTTTCGTTGTACCAAAATTTGAATCTCGCGTAAAAATACTCTTTTAAGATTGTGGGAAAAAATAAATTTTACTCCAACTTTCCCGCCAAAATACTTTTTTTTTAATGGGTACCGACTCCTAGAAGTCGGTATGAGAAAGAGATGAATCTGAAAAAGACTTAGAAAATTTTAACGAGTTTAAACTTGAATACCAATTCCTGGAAGTCGGTATGGGTGGATACATATTCTTGGAAGTCGGTTTGAGAAAGTATGGAGACTTAGAAAATTTATCAAGATTTAGAAATTGATACAGACTTCTGGAAGTCGGTAAGAAAAAAACAGAAAAATACTTGGACAAATTTTTCTAAGGATGAAAGAATGGATACCGACTTCTGGAAGTATGCAGACTTCTGGAAGTCGGTATAAGAACAAATACCACCACAAACACAAATTCTAAGAAAAAATAACTAAGGAAAAAGATAGTGTGAGAGACTCCCAAATATGCAGACTTCTGGAAGTCGGTACACACCTGCAACACTTAGAAAAAATTTCAACACTTTATCATCTTCTTCCTAGCTACTATCAAGTTCATACAGCAGTTCAACAATGGAAGTTTCAGACCACTAAAATCATGATATCTCCTTCAATACTTCGAATTAAAACACGATCCCGGTACCAAAATTCTCAGAAAATTAGCGCCTACGAATCCTAACCACAATTAATCACCGAAAATGACTAGAATCAAAACCCACACGATGAAGAAAATACGGATTTCAAAGCTTATGAACACCTAATTCCAGATTTCATTCAAATATACCTCAAATCATGAAATTGATCACATAAACCTTAATATCTAACCAAAACCATTCCTAAACAACTTTCAATTCATCTATAAACATCCTAAATCGTGACAGATTTGATCATAAAAACAGAAAAGTAATGCAATGAAGATAACAAAAATTTCTTACCAAATCTGGACCTGTAAGCCTCTCAAAATGAATCTGAAATCAATATGAAATGAAGCTTCACACAGTAACGATGAAGAATCCACACAAAACCGAATCAATTTCTGCAAATCCGAACCAAATCACGAACAAAATAGACCAAAATCTACTCCGAAAATCACAAAATTGATGCCTAAATCATGTTTCTGATGCTCTGATTTAAGCTTAATTTGAAGATTTAATGGAGGATTTAATCACTGTGTGTTTTGGTGTTTTTGTGTGTGTATTAGCAGTTACGAGAGAGAGAGAGAAGATAGAAAATATGATATACAAATTATGCCCAAAAGTTATGATTTACATATGGGAGGGGGGTTTATATACATAAGCCATATTTTCATATTTACCCCCTCCATAGATAAATAATATCAAAACAAGTCCTAATGTAAAACACAATCACTAAAACATAATATTGTTCTAACATTGGTGAACACATCACTCCTTCCTCATCACCTACCCCTTTCACCTATACCCTTAATCATTCACCCTTTGGCTAATACAATCACCTGCCCCCGATCAACCACCACTTAACAATGGTCTTAAAGTGGAAGGAATCCATCTCCCCCCAACCCAATTTCACATTAACACATTCTCTCTCTTTCACATTATCAATTATTCATCCATCCCTAACCAACCCAAATTACAGAAACCCATCATTCATCCGTCCCTCGTCAATTTTTATTTTTTTAAAATTTTTTTATTTTAAATAACTTAAACATTTCATTAATTAAAATGAAACTATAACTAAAAACAGGTAAAACTAAATTAAAATAGCCATTTATATACTTTAAATTAAACTAAAACAAAAACAAAAACAATTAACACTAAATTAAAATAGCGGTATATATATTTTAAATAGTAAATTATATGTTTTTCACTTTTTAATAAGGGCATACATTGTAAGGTTTTGGTTCAACGACTGTTCAGTGAGATTCGTATTACTTATCAACCAGTAGGTGAGTTTCGTAGCCCCGTTTTTCCTGTATTTCATGGGTGGAAAGTGTACTCAAATCGTGTTGATAGTTTTTACTGTACAATATATGTTGTAGTATAGTATTACTTTGGTAAGTGCCACACGGGGTGATTCCCTTGGCACTTCTATATATCTGTTCATCCTATTGAGTACTGGTGAATCTAATCTGTACGTCCTGTTGAGGACTGGCGAATCTAATATGTACGTCCTGTTGAGGACTAGTGAATCTAATCTATACGTCCTGTTGAGAACTTGTGAATCTAATCTATACGTCCTGTTGAAGACCGGTGAATCCATTTTGTAAGTCTTGTTAAGGACTGGGGTCGTTAATATGTTGCGGTTATTTGGATTATTGCTTTGTGTTTGCTTAAGTGTTCAGATTATATGTGATCAATTGTGCTAATCTGTGTATGTTGCTTACTGCAAGTAATCTCTATAGCTCTCCTATGTTGTCTGGATATATCGGCACAAAATTGTTTTCGTTTAACTTAAACCTGCAAACTCACCAGCTTTGTGTTGACAAACTCTAGTACACTTTTCAGGTAATCTAGTGAATCAGAAGAATCAGGCTTGAGGACTATTAGAGCTAGACTGGAATCAAGGGAGCTACACATCTTTTGTTATCTAGGTTCAGGGATATGCGCATTTTTTAGCGCTTCCATGATTGTGCTAATCTGTAATACCCCACCATGGCGGAAACATGGGATGCCACGAAAATCACAGCACGACATGGAGTTATATAGGTACTACTATATGAACAAGTACTTGATCAAGTACCAACCACAACATTTCATTCAAAATACTCAAAATATCATTACGAAGTCACGAAGTCATAAATATTACAATGCAAGCTAGTGCGTGATTACAAACGCTAAAACCCCTCAGGAAGGGTGCCTTCGAGTCTTGTGCTCGCGGTCATGAATAGTCAATTAACGAACGCTATCTGAAGCGCATATCCCTGAATAATCTAACAAAAGATGCGCAGCTCCTTGATTTAAAAGATCCTGCTCTAGCCACATCAAGCTCGTTTAGTCTGATCACCTGAAGAGCATACTCAAAATAGTCAACACAGGGTTGGTGAGTTCGTAGGTTTTAATCGAAAGAACACGTCCAATACACGCCCAGTTCACGCCCAGTACACGTACAAAGCACGCACAGAGCACGTACAGTACACGTACATAATACGTACAGTCATAAAAGGGTTTGTCGATAATAAGTTATAAAAGTTTGTACAATATCAGAGCAATAGAGTTACTTACAGTACAACACAGTCTCAACCACACACAATAAACACATCAATACACAATAACAGTCGTCTACACATATTGGCCGGGAACTAGTACTGGGAGCAACCCCATATGGTACTGACGCACTTTTCCCACGTACATAGGCCCACTTGGTACCAAGGTTGAACTCGTCCAAAGATCGCATGCAACACATGCATGGATACGCATAGTACTCTATACGAATAACTCAAACAATATATTGTACATAATAAAGCAATTATCGACAATTGTTAGAAAATATGTATGCTTTTCACCCCAAAAGTTTCATTAAAGAAAATGGGCTACGAACCTCACCTGAAAATGGTAAAAGTATAATCAAATCACAACAACGATTACTAATACGTCCGATCAACGTCCGCGAGAATCCACCCCTATCGTACGATCAATACATTAGCACAAGATTACATATAACGCTATCCTATAACGATACGTTCTAACTTATTAGAAATGCCTTAAAAATGTTTTATGTTCGACTAATAAACGTTTTAATGACAAAAGATTACAATCGACGAATCGAATTCAAAGCGAACTTAGATGATCAATACGGCACGATACGAAACTAGCTTCAACTCCGGATTACTAGCTTGGGATCAAATGATAAGACAGACGGTTTTGTTTTGAAAACGGTTAACAATTTGGACTTATAAACAACGCGAATTTTGATAACAAATTTAAAAGGGTAATCTACGTTTTAAGTATACGACTTTATTAAGAAATCACCTAAGTCTCGACATGAGTTGAAGTTTATCTAATAGACGAGTATATACGTATGTTACAAGAGGTTCAATTATATGACAAGTAACGTTTTCACAAGGGACGACTAATACAAGAATGGAAACAAAACAAACCTTTACTCGACTTAAGGCAAGAGACTAAAGAACACTCAACTTCGAAACTAGGCAAACGACACTCGAATTTATCTGCCACACGAGTTAAAACTCGAATTGAGGCTTGGTTGAGATTAATCTCGAGCTTCACAACTCGGAATGCAACACAACACAAGACAAGACTTGACCTAGGCACTCAAGACGCATCTCGACCAGCTCTTTGCCTCGACCCCTAGCTCGACACGAGCCTCGTCTCGACCATGGCTCGAGTTCGAACTTGAGCACCCTCATTTTTTGACCGAAATCAAACACAAGGTTAACTACACAACGATTTGCAGGTCGTTTCTAAGGTTTCTAAGGCTCAAACGACTCGTTTTGATGAGAACAAAGACAAGAATATGGTAAAAAAAAACTAAGTTTACATACACAAACATTAAGTTTTCATACGAATTTAAGCAAAAACCGAGTTTGAGTTCAAGAATACTTACAAGTGATGGAGAAACGAAGAAGATGATGATGATAACGACTTCCCTTGTTAAGAATCGAACCAGAAACGAATAATTAACGTCAAGTTCGAGAGAGTGCTTCTTGGAAAGTGAAGGAAAAAGATGGGAAATGATATTTATATGGAGACACAAAATTACAGTTTCTACCCTCTCTACATAATTCTTGTTCACATTAGATCCTATTCGACACCAGAAGAACGTTAAGTTAAAGACAATCATTTGACGAAATCTTTTTAATAACCGACTATTGACATAAATAAAACGACTGAGTCGAATACATAAACGCGTTGACTTAAAAGACTAGAACATTATTTAATAACTTTTGGCATTTCCAATAAGTTTTCTAGTTCACAAAACGTTTGCACTCACGGATTCTCAATCTCAAATCACCATCATACATAAATAAGTCATAAGACGATCGAATTCACTATTCAATATTAAATAAAGTCACTTGTCCGGAATTATTACAACGACGACGAACTAAGTCACGATCGAACGGAACGCTCAGGTGACGGTTGTCACAACATCCATTCCATATATAAATCTATAACACTCCCATTTAGATGTCCATTTGAAATATTATGCCTCGTTAAAACCTTATTAGATAAAATCCAATGGGATAAAATTCTAGTGAAGGAAAATGAGTAAATAATTCTTTCGATACGCTTGGAGATGTTGCCTCATTAAAAACCTTGACATAAAAACCCATTTGGACAAAACCTTGCTCAAGGGTAAAATAGTGCAACACGTATCTTCTCCCCCCTCATGATGACATCACTTGAAATTCGTTGGTTGACACAAATCAATATCACAAACCAACATCTCTGATATTGTCATAGTAAGTGTCTTAATAAAATAAATATGTTTGATTCTCGCACGACTGAATTCCTTGAATATTACTTTCTCAACATATGGTTCACATATCATGTTTAAAGATTACAATACATCATACATCTTATTCAAGTACATCCTCTTACTTCACAAACTATGCATTGCCTATAAATTTCAAAGTAAATGATGTATTATCTTATGTTTGAACCGCGAGAACTATCAGTGCTTCGATGACACTTCCAACCAACATTATGATCATATATTTGGGTGTCAAAGGGACTTTATTAGCATCATGTGATCTCATGGGTGTCATTTATCTAAATAAAGTATATTTAACATCTTTCTCTCTTAGCTTTCATGATGCACATTGGTTCATCCTTAAGATGTTAAATTCATAAACCAAGACAAACTTTCTCTTTTATTTCACATTCATTAATTCAATCATCATTTGACACTCCTTCAGAGTTCTATTGATTTTTCAAATCATCAAACTACATGAAACTTATATCATATTCAAATCCAGATTTTTTTTTTATAAGTTTCAAACATAATAATTTCTATGACACGTTTTTCAATAAATATACTCTAAGGCAATTATAACACATTTGCCAAATTTGATCAAATAATATTCTCGAGAACTTTTCACATATGTGTAAGTTTTTAAATCACGAGACATGTTTCATGCATTTTATATCTCTCATGGAATCTCAATATCAAACGTGTTCTATTCATATTTCTTAGACGCGAATCAAATATCTTATATTGCCGGACTTTAATTATATCTATAGTTGCTTCCACCATAGGTGAATTATTGTCTACAATCAATTCAAGGTATGTTCAATAATTCATGTGCCATATTTCAACTTTCTCATTCAATATTTGAACATTACATCATATAATATCTACACTTTCAAGTGCATGGACTTCATGTCCCAAACTACTAGCGTCTTTTCGATTTTTGGCCAATCATCCATATCTTATCAATTTATGTGCATGCATGCTTTCAAGATCCTCACCATTATTCATACACTTAGCGCTATCATGTTCAATCAATCTCGACATCGTTTTTATTTATTTTTGATTCCACAAATCTCTAGACATGTCACAATTCATTGAGATCTCATTATTTTCAGGTACACAGGGTTTCTCTAAAACCTTCATGTCTAGTTTCTCATCATTAATCTCTTATGGGGTATTTCTACCTCGAATTTGACCATCTTCATTTCACGCTCCTTTTGTTTCGAGGATTTTATTTGAAATCGACTCATAAACTATGCTTCAAGCATGTGTATACTCATTACCAATCGGAGCATTAGCAGCTGATATAAGTGACCTAGTCACTCTTTTTGGTCAGTCAACATGTCTGACATTTACTAAATTTTATATACGAATTATCCATGAGCATCATATTCATATTATTTGGTGTGAGGACCTATGATAGTTCATTCTTAGTCATTTCGGTTTCAATTTCAAGTTGCTTTCCATCTTTCCATAATGTTGTGAATATCTCCCCCTAATGTTGTGAAAAATAAATTATATCAATGAGAAACGTAAGCCATAAACAAATCTTCCAATGATGGCTTTATTGACTACATACACCTCTTTCATGTTTCAACTCACACCCAAACAATCATACTATTGGCTATTAAGAAAGCATGTTTGAACTGAATCAAAGTATGAGCCTACGCACTTCCAAGGCGACATTCATATTTTTCCCAACATTATTCCAACATTCTTTGAGATCTTATCTTTGTGCATAGTGGTGGAGGAACATATAAAACACAACAAAAACTATTATATGAGACTTACTCGGTTTCTGACCATAAACCAATTTCAATGAGGAGGAAATACGGTAATTTATTGGCACGATGCGAATTCATATTATTACATGTTAAATAACATGGCCCCAAACTATAAATAATTCGTTTTGCTCTCATATGATCATTGACATTACAATCAATTGAAAATACTTAATAAGCATTCCAACTCCGATGATCATTATAAACTTGGGAAGTAACTTAGTAATCATTGCCAACATAATATCATAAATATGGAACATGCTCGCGATCTTATAAGATGAGCAACTAATCACGCAAACTTCATGTTGCGACTTTGATGACCCATTTAGACAATGCATCAATTTAAAACACTAAATGGTCTATTAAATTGATGCATAAGCCTAATTACATCTCCTTTGCATTTATTCCATAAAACTAATGGATCCATTCCTTATTTTAGTTGGCAATAATACACTTCTTTATATAAAGCAAACATATTCATATCCGATAATTACTTTGAATAATCTCTTGGTTCGCATCATCATTGACTCGGAATGATCATCTGATCATGTCAGTTAATCAAAAGATCATGATTCATAAACTTATATTTTATAACCATATGTGCTTCAATATAAGCCACATAATTATAATTAATATGTAATAAATTAGTATATTAACATATACTTTAAACTTTTGTTTCTTAACATTTTTAGTGAGAAAACATCTCTTATGCTAGTGAAGTTGCATATTATTATTTTTCAATTAATGGAATATCTCATCATAAGACATAATAAACATATAAGGAAATCACGATAAAGTGCACAAGACATCCAATCTATCAAATGTTTCTAGATATTCATAAATTCCAAAATGTCACGTGGATCCATTTCATTCGTAAAGAATAATAACTAGGAAGTTTGGGTCGCGTGTTGAGCGGCTTTAATTATTTCGATTACGTTTATTGTTGATACAATTTCGTTACGATAGATTACTAGAAGTGAATCCACAACCGCTTAACAAAAAACCAATGTCGTAATTATTTCATATGAAATAATTAAAACACGCTCCCTAACGTTTTTAAAAAATTTAACGTTTAGTTTAATGAAAAAATTTAAAAAATTAAAACACACTCCCTAACGTTTAAACAAAAAAAAATGGTCAAATTAGGTCGGTCCCACACGATCCCAACGTTCCTTTCACTCGACTCCATTGGGACAATAATGCTAACCAAAACCGTGAACAGAGAAGTGCCGAATACTAGGGGGTGGGAAAATCGGAGTGCCGAAAAGAGCTGATAAAAAAATCGAGAGAAAAAAACTGACCACACCCTTCATCCTAACGATGATTGGGTGCTATCTTGACAAGTAAATCTTAAAATGCAAAACATCATTAACCGAGTTTAAAACATATGTGTATTCCCTCCAAATAGTTTCTTGCTTCCATGATAAGTGGTTAACTAAACATATATAATTTTCTTGGAACATTTATTAGATCAATGGTAAAACTTAGTGTTTACTGTTATCTTTATATATATATTAAAATAAATCATGTGAATAGTAAAAAAATTTTTTGTCCTTACATGAATTTTAAAGTTAAATACAACAAATACAAAAAATAAACAAATTGTAGTGTTGGAAGGAATAGAAGGCCTATTACTTATTTTTGGAGAGGTCCTTGGTTCAAAACCCATCAACCCCCCCTCTCTCTCTCTTATTTTTTTTTAAGAGTTTTATATTTTTATTTTACACCCTCCAGATTTTACGTATATGACCCTGAAGTTTTATATTTAATTGAGTTGTTATATATAGTTTTGGTTTTATATAATTAATTTGATTTAATTGTATTTATTTATAAAATAAATTTAAAAGTCTTTGTTTTAATTTTTTTTTTTGTTACATTTTGTTTTCTTTTATATTCTTTATATTAATTTTTTTGTTTTTTTAACATTTTGTTTTGTCTAGTGTATTGGTTTCTTTTTTCACATATATCTTTTTCCCGTTTTGCTATATATTAAAAGAAATGTATGTGAATAGTTGCTATTTTGATATATACGTTTTTAGAATTTCGAAGTTCTATTTTGCCTTTATTTGTGATTTTTGGTGGTAAACAAATCTACGGTGTTGTGTTTGTGGTAAAATCCTTTAAAAAGAAAACGGATACCTTTGACAATATGCAATCATGATTATTACGGCCCGCAACGCGGACCGTGAACTTCCTAGTTATTACTTTATTAGTAATTAGTAAAACCACGAAAGAATTCAATTCAAAGGTACATAATGTATCGTGTAAATACTAAATAGTATACGGGTAATAGTAATACTAATGAATACTTTTGTCATTAAATGATAGTATTTAATTGATATGTAATTGACCAAGGGGAGTTGAGTTTCATACACCATTTTTGGGAATTATACACCCTAATTAATGCAAATGGGTCCACCACTAATAATAAT
>JAOXNX010054181.1:0-12056 GCA_028566075.1 Solidago caesia | reverse complement strand
CCCCCTCGTGATTTTGATGTGAGGAAGATATGGAAAGATAAGAGATTTTGGTTTGTTTCTGTTCTTATGCGTTGGGCCGGAGATTCAGATCTAGAAAACCATTAGGTTAGGTAGATGTGGTGAACGGATATGGGGGTGTTTTTCCGGCAAGCCATTGTTGCGACGGTGATGGTTGGTTTCATGATTGGTTGGGGAATTATTACTCTGGCGGATGATAACAGAGTAGATACAGAGAGAGGGATAAAGTATAGATATAGATGTATGTATAATATCTATATTATATAGATATAGATGTATGTATTATAGAGTAGATACACAGAGAGAGATGATAATAGATATTTAAATGTTGATATATAAATATTTAGAATAGAGATTATTTCCAAATAAGATGTCTATGTGGACTTTTTAATGACGTGACATGCTAATGTGACACTTAACGGATGACTAACGAAGAAAACTAACGATATTACCTTTATTGAAAACTTTTTGAAAACTAAATCATTTTAATAGTCAAAACCTAAATAGGTTCCCTCAATTAGGAATTTTAAGCAAAAAGGTTCTCTTTTTATGGATTTTTCCCATATATTAAAGATAATGATTAAATAAAAAAATGTATAACAAAGATAAACATTACAACTCAAATTTATAATTATTTATAATTTATAATTTATATTTAATAATAAATTTTATTTAAAAATATCATAAACCTCCCGTGTATTTGACACGGGTCTAAATCTAGTATTATTACTAAATTATTAACCATTATATCACTTTTTTACATCTTCTGATTTATTTTTTCTCCAAAGCCCATCATTGGCTAAAATTTGTCCCGAACCTAAATAATCAGGAAAGTAAAATCATAATTATTTATTGTAAAACATTTAAACCGACTAATAATCACCTTATATACACTTTGAAAGACACTCTTTAACGTGTGCTTATTGTCTTGTTAAAAATATAATAGTAAATATATGAAGCAATGAAAATTATTATGATACAAAACTTTTGATTTGGGATTTATTTTTTTGGTACTACAAAACTTTTGTATCGCCCACCCAATATTTATACCCACCCAATATCTATTACTAGTTATTATGGAAATAGTTTATCTTATTTTTAGTAAGGATTTTGTCAAATCTTTCAATGATTATCTGCTTACGAAGCTGGACCTTCACTGAAGGGCTCCGTAAGTACAGTCCTTCGTACGTATTTCCCCTTCGTATGAACGAAGGATATCATCAATTATGGATTGAACTTCCTAAGCTTAAACATTTTTGCCAAATTAAAATGTATAAAAGGCTTTAATGATGATAATAAAAATTTTGGGCGTTAGACCTTTAAACCGAAAACGGCTACAAACCAAACACCAACCGATTTACCAATTCTCGTTTCTACATATCCCCATTAGTTCGGTCCGGTTCTTGGACAATGAACACCTCTACTCGGAAAATTGTATTAAACTAATATAGAAATACTCACTAGATTACACGCTGCCATAACACATTAATGATTGCCAACATGATACGTTTCCACTTGCATACAAAACGAGTGGTAATCTTCGTGGACATATTGTTGATACCACTGGGGATAATTCCATAGCTGAAACAATAAAAAAAAAGGCTTCTAATTACACAACATTCATTTATAACTATGTTATTAATAGCTACGCTATAGCGGTTCCACTACTACAACGTTTTTTTTCTTGCCCAAACTTAAAGAAACATAAATTTTTCCAAGTAATAACACCAATGTTTCAAATAATGGCACTCTTGGATATTGCATAACATTAAAATTACCACTATCCCACCACAATAACCGATATCTCAAATTTTGGTCGACCGATATTTGATTATGGACGATTATAACTACATAGATTTATAGAAAAGATGGATTCATCCATCACTTGAACTGCAATAAGAGACCTCATCAAATCATAATGACCTTCCGCATTGAAGAGCTGATCGCTCAACATACGAAAAAGAGTATGCTCGTCTTGCTTCACATAACTTCTCCTAAATTGAAAAAAGGATAACCTAAAATATAATTTATGTCACATAGATGATATTAGAAGATAAAAAAAAAAAATACTGTACACAGTAAAGAATAACAAAGAATATACTAACCTGTCTTCAAGACAGGTTTCCCTATTAGTGGGGAGTCTTATGACCGAGAGTTGTAAATATGATTGGGCAGCTGCAAGCAAAATCACAAAACATGTAATTTAAGTACTTTCTTCAATTTTAAATATATAATTAACATATTATAAATAATTATGAATATGAATTATAAATACTTGATAAATAAATACAAATTTACTTACATCGAGGAGAGCTTTTTCCCGCTCATTCAAATTCGCGCCACATGAATTTTTTTGTTAGTCTTATTTTCAGAGATATTTTTATACATACAATGATCATATCAACAATTATAATATCACACCATCCGACCACACATACATTCCATCCCCATCCATCATCATCCACGCTGGATGGTGTGATATTATAATTGTTGATATGATCATTGTATGTAAAATATCTCTTAAAATAAGACTAACAAAAAAAATTCATGTGTGGCGAATTTGAGTTAGTGGGAAGAAGTTCTCCTCGATTTAAGTAAATTTGTATTTATTTATCAAGTATTTATAATTCATATTCATAATTATTTACAATATGTTAGTTATATATTTAAAATTGAAGAAAGTATTTAAATTACATGTTTTGTGATTTTGCTTGCAGACTGCCAGATCATATTTACAACTCCCGATGATCTACAACTCCCGATCATAAGACTCCCCACTAATAGGGAAACCGTCTTGAAGACAGGTTAGTATATTCTTTGTTATTCTTTACTGTGTACAGTATTTTTTTTTTTATCTTCTAATATCATCTATGTGACATAAATTATGTTGTAGGTTATCCTTTTTTCAATTTAGGAGAAGTTATGTGAAGCAAGACGAGCACACTCTTTTTTGTATGTTGAGCGATCAGCTCTTCAATGCGGAAGGTCATTATGATTTGATGAGGTCTCTTATTGCAGGTCAGGTGATGGATGAATCCATCTTTTCTATAAATCTATGTAGTTATAACCGTCCAGAATCAAATATCGGTCGACTAAAATTTGAGATATCGGTGGGATAGCGGTAAGATAGGGGTAATTTTAATGTTATGCAATATCCATATATATTACTTAATACTTCATAGAAATATCAAAAAGTCAAGCTTAAAAGTGCCAATATTTGAAACATTAGTGTTATTACTTACGAAAATTAGTGTTTCTTTAAGTTTGGGCCAAAAAAAAAGAAAAAAACGTTGTAGTAGCAGGACTGCTATTTTGACCGAGGACCGCTATAGCGCAACTATTGATAACATAGTTATAAATGAATGTTGGGTAATTACAAGCCTTTTTTTTATTGTTTCAACTATGGAATTATCCCCAGTGGTATCAACAATATGTCCACGAAGATAACCACTCGTTTTGTATGCAAGTGGAAACGTATCATGTTATTATGCATATGTTATGGCAGCGTGCAATCTAGTGAGTATTTCTATATTAGTTTAATACAATTTTCCGATTAGAGGTGTTCATTGTCCCAGAACCGGACCGAAAACCATTAATGGGGAAATGTAGAAGCGAGAATTGGTAACTCGGTTCATGTTTGGTTTGTAGCCGTTTTTGGTTTAAAGGTCTAACGCCCAAAATTATTATTATTATCATCAAAGCTTTTTATACATTTTAATTTGGCAAAAATATTTAAGCTTAGGAAGTTCAATCTATAACTGATGATATACCCATTCGTTCATAGGAAGAAAAAATACATACGAAGCGTTGTACGAAGGACTGTACTTACGGAGCCCTTCAGCGAAGGTCCAGCTCTAGATAATCATTGAAAGATTGAACAAAATCCTTTCTAAAAATAAGAAAAACTATTTCCCTAATAAAGAGGATTTAGTCGATTAATTAAGACATCAAATCGGATCAAGTTTTGAATGGTCATACATTGAAAACGGAGCACTGTAGTTCAAGTTGTCCATTTTAGTGAGACACCTTTAGAAGCTCTATCTTGGCCCTGTAATACATAATAACCTTCTCTTCGGAGCCGCATCACATATCCATTTCCAACAGTTTCCTAATTTACCTACTCATAATTCTTTTATTTAATTGTTTATTACTAGATTTATTATTTGTATTTGTTTAATAGTCAACAATAAAATTACAATTTCCATTTGCAATTTTATGTCTACCGATTCATGTTTTTATTTATTGTGCTTAAAATAAATAAATGGTCAGGTATCTATTTATTTTTTCATATGTTTGTGATTGTTGTGTTATTATGAAATTGTGATTTGTTAAAAAGAAAAAGAATGTTAACAAATCATTTATTTATTGGTGATATGATATTGGCTGAAATATTTGTTGTAGGTAACTAATACTTTGAATTAATGCAAAACAATGTATTTTGACATTATTTTACTATTTTTTTTGGTAATTAATACTTGGTGTTATTATTGTATTTTTGATATACTTGGTCCTTTGAATTAATGCAAAACAATGTATTTTGATATTATTTTACTATTTTTTTGGTAATTAATACTTGGTGTTATTATTGTATTTTTGATATAAATGTTAATTAACTTCTATTTAGTAAGATAAGTTTGAAACTTATGGAATTTATAAAACAAACGTTATTATATTTTCAGCTTGTAGATCTTCACCACATCTTTAGTTGCAGACATTAAAACAGATGAAATCATATCACAGATAATTTTTATCTTCAAAAACAAACAACACCTAGTATTGAATTTACATGCTTTCATTTCATGTAAATATTTAGTTTTTTTCCTTTTATATGTTTTCCACCATCTATTGTTTAAGTTAAATTATTTCGTACCCTAAATAAATATAGTAAATAAGATATTGGTAAATTCATAAATTAAATTGGTAAAGAATACATACATATACATATACATACAGTAAATAAATAAATAAACCTACCTGAGTTTGACCAACGCCAAAACCATGATGATGATGATGATGATGAATTTCAGGACTTTATAATCCAACGCCAACGCCAGCTTATTCTGTTGAAATACCGATGACTTTTTTTCCGATCCAACCATAAATCATCATCAGAGGTGCGGACGGGGGTTTTCTTATTCATTTTAAGGAGGCAGCAAGGAAACAGATCTCATTCAAAGAGAAGAATAGAGAGAAAGTAGTAGTAGTAGATATACAGAGAAAAGAGTGAGTATTCATAGTATATATTAGGTAAACGATTGATTGATTATAATCAATCCGACGCTCCAGGTTTGTTTACGTATCCATTTAAGTCCTCAACCGTCCAATATTATTAGTACCATGATTTTTTATTTATCTACCGCATTCAATGCATCGTTTACTTATACCAACCACTCAATAATAAGTAAGTAAGTAACACTCAATGTCGTCTTTCGCGGGATATCACGACGGTGTATGAAGGAGGTTGAGATGTAGACAGCTTTACCCCTACCACGACTGTATAGAGAGACTGCTTCATACATAATATGCATCATGAGTTTTTATTTATCTACCATATTCATACATCATATGCATCATTTACTTGTATAGTATGTTATAGTTGATAAATTAATAAAAAAACCATCGTACTAGTATCCAGGGGCGGAGCCACATATGAGGGGGAGGGTTCAAATGCACCCCCCAATTTCGAAATTTTTTAAAGGTTTAGTGTAAAATTGTAGGTTTTTTAGCGCAGCACCCCGAAATTTTTTATATTCCAAAATGTGAAACCCCCAAAAATATTTTCTGGCTCCGCCACTGCTAGTATCATCTCCCCTCAATAATAGACCCCCTGCTTTTAACTAACTGTTTCATCCCAATAATAGACTATTTGTAATTTCTCTATTTTTAATTTTAACTCCATTTGCAATTTTCATTTCGAGCCAAACATTTCTTTTTTAATTTAATATAGATTTTATATTCCGTGTTTGCTGTTTAGTTAATGTATGTTTGTTTCCTACATGAAGTGGGGGAATTCGGGCTAGAATGATATCCAAGTTCCAACCCCTTCTGGGACAACCTTAGGTACTTTTTGTAAACGCAAGAGCTTTTCCCTGTTCCCACAGGCCATTATTTACTAGGACTAAACTGTTTTTTTCTTTTCCCATCGATGGTTCCAACCATAGATATTTGCCTTGGATAGTATTCGAACCCGAGTCCTTCCACATAGACCACCTGGTGGTAGTTTAGCTTGTTTTGGACCTTAAGCTTATTTGGGTTTGGCTTAATCAACTTTTTGTTGCTTATTTGCAACATACTGGCCTGTCCTGAACGAGAACACGAACTCGAACAATTGGTTTTACTTAACATTGCATAATAAGCTTATAAGTCCGAAGATAAGTCAAACGTTGGGATACGTCAAACCCAAATAAGCTAATGTTACATGTGTGGTTTTATATTTACTATATTTTGATATAAGAAAGATGAGAAAGGAAAATATGACAGAGACTTTTTGTTGCAAAAGAAAAAGTTGTACTTCATTCACTAAACAGGAACGCTATTTATAGCCATACAACTCAAGAAACTACCCAACTAAACCCACTAAACCACTACCTAGAAAAACTGGTATCATGACCAATAAACCCGGTCAAACAAAGACCCATTCTAAACTAAACAAAACGTGCAAACAATCTCCAACATTTGCAATGCAAACCCACGTGAAGACTATGCTTATTCCATGCATCCAATAACTAGACTCAACCTAATAAAATCAACTAACAGAAAGCTAAATAACTAAGTCAAGATTAATTCTCAACAACATGCATATCCATTTTTGGTTATATCCATGATTGTTTGATTATTTGTTCTTTTTCATTATAACTTTACGAGGTAAATTTATGGTTAACTCCTTCATGGGCAACCTGAATAAGGAAAACCTCATATTTTAAACCCTTTTCACTCTTATTTACTATGTGATTGTTGTGGTCCTAAGAGTTATTTTGCTACATGGCTTTAGGGCGCTTTACTGTATGATCACCATGAATATTGAAACGGCGCAAATTACAGTTGGATTCACATACCTTGTAGATGCTTGTGCATTTGAGAAGTAGACATGGATATTTCTGGTTAAGTAAACAGAATATAAACCACTAACCAAACCATGTCAGTTAAAACTATCTTCTCCCAATCTCAAGATAGTGCAACTTGCTTGAACTTAATATTCAACATTTAATCATCTAAATACTTTCATTAAATGCAAAATCAGAACCGTTGTACCTTATATTATATAGGGGAATTGAAGAGATATTTTTGGAAGTTGGATGGTGGCTGCTAGCTTGCTCAGTGTTGGGTTAGAAACTATGACCAATTTTGCTTTTGCTTTTGTTGAACTTTTTGGCAGTTTGTAGTTGGGTTCTAAACTCTACTTCGTAAGGCATTTTGCACTTGGTAATATAAATAATCTATGACACATTCTGTGAAATAATCTGGTGAGAATTTTTTACAATCATTGGATTTTTGTTATATTTCTTTTGTTGTTAACCAAAGTGCACTACCATCTTCAGCGTTTGTACAATATATGTGCTCAGTCTTCTATACTATAAATAATCCAAATCTATTGGCTGCAAGTGCCAGATAATGCAGGAAGAGATATTGGAAGACATACAAGAGACTTTAGTCAGTATTCACTAGATATAGATATGCTTCATATCTATGTATTGGATTTCTAATTACCAGTAAATATGATATTAGTATTCTAGTTTTTGGGTCTTTTATTTGTATTCGCTGACGATTCTCTTTATATTTTGTTGCTTTGGGTAACGAGGTTCATTTCTCTGTGGGTTTACAGTAGCTGCAAAGTTTGATCGAATATGAGAATCAACATATAAGGCTTATCTTAATCTTTTTATTGCTTTTGATATAGTTACTTACTAAACTTGCCTGCAAGATTTCTTAACGAAGTTCAGTTATCCAAGGTAAAGTATTTCTGTTCACTTGAGTTCTGGGATAGAATCTGTGGGGTTTTTTTGGATTTTTTTTTATTTATATGAGGTGATGTTCTGCATTAGAGGGTTGGGCAGTTATTGTCTTCGTCATCTATATCCGAGTGGATATTAAATTTCTTTCAACTTGAATATGATTTATTAGCCTTAAGGTATATCGTTTTTCATTTCATATTAACTAGTATTAATACTTATGAGTTTCAGCGAATTACTTCTTTTCTAACAAGTTTAATGTATATAATATATGCGCTTGAAACGTTACAATTGTCTGATTTTATATGTGTTTTGTGTCTTTTACTTCATATTGTTGAGTGAGTTGAAAGGATTCGTTGTAGCTTCATTTGACCAGAACTACAAAGGGTACGAGGGTTTATTTTTCGGCTGGGATTATACAGTTGTAGGGTTTCTGGGTTTCTGAGACAGCAAACATATGGCCTCAACATACAGCTATACGTTTGGGTTGAGTTGCATATATGGGTAAATCTATAGTCGTAGGTCATGTGTGCGTGCGCCGTGTGCATCTTACTGCTTGCTGGTAATTCACAGCAGTAAGGGTTACTTTTGTTGTTTCAAATTCGTATTCAAGGGTTTTGAGTATTAGATTCTTTTAGTTGTCAAATATTAAGTTTCATAGTAGGTATGCAAGTAGAGTTAGTTATTTAAGGCTGAATATACAATTATACATTCAAGTAGAGTATCTTTATATGACAACTTCTCTTTCACAAATCTTCTCTTTATTTTTTTAACAAAAAAGCCAACTTTTTTATTTATTTATTGTCGTTTTATCTATTGATGTAGAACACGGCCATTTGGTGATTAACTTAGGATGGTCATACTTTCAGTTTATATTGTTGGCGATGAATAATTCTCCAATACCTATTAATCCGCCTCATTTAACGCAATGCAACCGAGACCCAAATAAATGAACATTTCTATAATATAAACTGAAAGTTAATGTTATATGTTAATCCAACACGAAAACTCATTCGGGTTAACAAAGTTAATGTTTTGTGTATTGTATGCAGCAGTAATCGACAAAGTGATCAAGGGGGTTGAGCAATGTCGATTCCAATGTTTGATTGCTGAAATTGGTGGAAACAGACTTGAGTTTGCTTTGATGGTTGTTCATAATTCGTCTATTTATAACCATGTTGTCTGTAACTACAAACCGCACATATTGGTGATTCTTAACTCCTGGTATGTTGAAACAGTTTTCAATTGGCTTGTTGTAAACTAGTTGATGTTTTTGTCATTTAGCTTGTACTTTATCTCATCGATCATGTAGTATAAGATAATATTTTTACAAGTGCTATACTTTCATCCATGTATACACAAAACAAGTTTTTAGTTAATAGATAAGAAAGTTAGTAACTTGCTAACTTTATCTCTTAGCAATATGTTTGTAGAATGTATAGGTTTGACAATTTGATTATAATTCATACAAAAATGTAGAAGTTATTGCCATAGTGGCTATGAGAATCCTATGAAAGTGCTATGTAATTGAGAATATGTCTGGCAAATTGAATAGCAGAGGTATGCAGGCATGCAGCATCACCAGTCCAAGCATCATCTGACATTGACATTCTTTGACAAGCCCTAATCTCTGTGTGCAAAGTTTCCTGACATTGATGCTACCGATGGTATCATTTCGTTTGTTTGTTGCCCAAGCGGTTCCCAATTCTTGTGCTAAGAAAGTGTACATAATCTTCATGCACTCCTGCTGGCCCTTTTCAACATGGCAGGCATCCATGGTTGATTCAGCTTTGTTCTGTGTAAGCTGTGGTCGGTTGTTTTGATGTTGGTTTGGTTTAGAACGTGGTAGGTGGTCAGTTGTTTAGACTCGAACTCTAAACAACTTGTAATGATGTGATACGCTTATATTAGCAAGATGTGGCATGTATTTTGACATTACTAGCTGATTTGTATGCCAAAACCTGTCTAGTTACCAGAGATATTTCTCATTACACTCACTCGATGTAACATGTGCTAGCTATTTTTGATCTGCCATTGTTTGCCATTCTTGCATCTTTTCATCAGTAGCATGCAAAACTAAACTCTCAGTTAATACTGCTTGATGTCCATATGTATATATATATATATATTTGAAAGGTGTGAATATCGGGAGGTCTAGCATACGTTGTCTTAACTAGGTCTGCGCTAGAGATCCCTTCGACGAGTAGATCCCCTTAATTAAACCCTCAAAGAAGAAAACCCTTTGCCAAGAATTGTACTAAAAGCTATGGATTTTAGATAAAACCCCTACTTGACCGACCTTAAAGTGAGTTGGTTTGGTGGAGTGGGCACAACCATCAATAGTACAAATTAACTTTATAGCAATCGATTTGGGTTCCCACTTCATACTTAATTTTACTAGAGTAATAATGAGCGTGCTAGTGGGTATCAACTGTTTTGTTTTATCGATAATCTTAGTCATGGAAAAAATATGAAAAGATAAGACTTGTATAAATAGATACATAAATTGTTTAAAATTTACCCAGAAGACTCACTTCCAAGCAATGGACCCGGGTTCAACTCCCTGAAACATCTGATCTTTTTAATTACTAAGGGTACTAGGAGTGGATGAGTTTATGGCAAATTTATGTTTCCATACCGGCGGTAACACCACCGCCGGTTATGAATTTATGGGTAGAATTTATGGCTGAATTCATATATAACCGTTGAGCATAAATTCTTCTATCACCCTTTTTTTGTCTTCTTCCCCTAAAGTGTTATTATGGTTGTTACTTTTATTATAAAAAGGAAAAAAAATTTGGGAGGGCTGAGAATTTAATGGGCGCCAGTGAATTAGGTTGGGAGGGCTGGTTGAGAGGGCTGAATGGTTGGAATGACTTGGCAGAATTTTATTGGCAGAATTTGGGAGGGTTGATAAATTCCGTTTATCCACTCCTAGTACCCTTACAGTTCACAGCTTTATGGGACATATGTATATGCTGATATATGTAAACCATGTAACATACTAACATGTTTCAAGCTCGAGCTTATAAAACTCGATCGGAATTCATATCAAGCTTTTTGGTTTTGATGTATGTAAGTGTAGTATAATCGGTTGACTTTAATGGAACAACACAAGTTTCAAACCCCACACCCTTCATGTTTTAAGTTGTAATTGAAAATATAAACATCAATCTTAACCACCAAACTGTCTGAATTAAACAAATCTAATGAGTTCGGCCGAGATCAATAATTAATTTGTAATGTTTGGTTTCCTAAAATGTTAAACCAAGGTTACTGATTTTACTAATAGTTCATGCTTCAAATTGGCTGAATTATAATAGATGCACACCATCGCTTATTATGCAATGCTTTTGGCCAAAGTCATGTCAGAATTATCTACTAGAGCACGGAAATAAATCGAAACTGTCACGCTGAGCAAAAACAACAAAACAAGTATAATCAGCAAGTAAACTTTTGCCATATACTGTAACGAATAACGTCACCCTGTACAAAACCAATCCCATGTTTCTTATTCGTATCAAGAAGCATTTGACACAATCAATTAATCAATCAATCTACACATATGTATTCAAGTGGTCTTTACCTTAATCCTCAACTTCCTTGAAATTTCTATTGCTATAGGATGCACTGGTCTTTTACTAGAATTACATTGTTCAACCTCAACCAAATTTAAAACTTTCATTACAAGCGATTCAGGAACTTTCTTTATTTTCAACTTCGTTTTTTTCATACCCTTTTCCAATGCTTTCTCCAAGAACTCCATGAACCAGTTTCTAGCCTCTATCTCAATCTGTTTCCCAAGTTTGATAGTATCATTATTCTTGTTTTCGTTCTTGTACCATGATTCCAGTTTACCCTTTAGGTCAACTCTTGATGATCATGAATGTTTTCCCAAGATTGTTGACTTTTGATGACTTCTTCCCGAAAATGCAGCAATGGCTTTGTGCAATGTGGATCTTCTCTTGGATGTGTTGTTGGAGTCAGGATCGTTGTTCATGATTTCGTGCAAGATTTGGGTATTTTCTTCTTTGTTAGTGGTTTCCGTGGCTGCTTTAATTGATATCATGTCAGTTATGGCTTCCACAA
>JAOXNX010054076.1:0-12069 GCA_028566075.1 Solidago caesia | reverse complement strand
GGTTAGCCCGAACTGGTTTCAAATGTGCACCTCAACACTCAGCAATTAATAACTAAAAAAAGAAACGGTCCCTAAGTATTTCATTTCATATATGATATAATGATAATAATGCAAAGGCCCATTGGGCCAAAAGCCTGCTTCCATAGTTCCACTTACAAATTCAATTCATGCAACATGTCGAAATATCAATCAATTAAATCAAGTTACTGTTCATTGAACAGTAACTTGTTTAGAATTGTATATGGGTAATGAATGTAACAAATTTAATACTTTATTATGTGAGCTTTGTCCTTTTCCTTTCCTTAGTTTTTTTCTCCATATTTTAGATGCCCATTTTGACCCGAGTCTGTTTTGACCCGAACCCAAATGATATTATTTTCAAAAAGGCCCTTATTATCTGTCACCTCTAGGTAAGACCATCTCCAATGGTATCTCCATCCTTAGGCATATTTAGCCGTCACGTCATCTGTCACATAATATCTTAAAAAATTCTTACAAATCAAAAAAATCTTTAGTTTTTCCTCCAACCATACAAACATCCTTATATGCCCTTACATTTTTCATATCAACACACATATTTCTTATATAAACAAAAAAGATGTATAAGGATGTCTAAAAATCACAACCTTAGTTAAAAATATCTACTCATAAATCATTGATTAAAATTTTACTTCAATAATAAGGTTATCTAACCTCAGGATTAGGGCTGTCAATAAACCCGTCAACCCGTCAACCCGACCAGAAAAAAGCAGGTTCGGGTTGGGTATTTTTGACCCGCCAACCTGAATTTTTTTAGGTCGGGTCCGGGTTAGGTTGTTGGGTTGTCAGGTTGACCCCCAACCTGAATTTGATAACAATGTTGGGTTTGGGCTTGGGCTTGTGATTAACAAAAGAAGAAATGGGTTATATATCAAAAGTAGGTTACCAGGAAATTCAATATAAGATTTCCATTAAAACGCCAGTAGAGCACAGCACTAGAGCTGAAGAGATTATTGCATTGGTTGGTCCCATACAATGTATTCATATTTGTTGTTTTACTTTCGTAGACTAATTAAATAAAATACCTTATGTTAATTATAAAAAAAAAACCTGATGTTAATATTATCATACTTTCATATATTATTATTCTTTTCTTATTATGATTGTTTCAAAAATATATTAAATAAATCGATAGTTGTAAAGTTGTAATCAATTTTTACTTTGATCAAGTTTGAATGATTGTTTTATTCCGTTTGGTAAAGATTGTCGTCCCGGGTTGAGATTTCTGACCTGAAACTTTTAGTGGGTGGGGTCAGGGTCAAAGTTTTTCAACCCGTCAACCCGACACGGGTGGACCCGATTGACAACCCTAAATTAGATTATGAAAGTATATCTTAAAATTTTAATATACTGTAGCAAACTAAGGATTTTTGTTTAAAGTTTTTTTTCCTTTGCCTATTTATCTTTCCATGTATAAATATTATAGAAATATATACATGTACAAGTACTATAAAGTTTGATAACGATATAGGTAATCTATATCTCTATAAACATTATAAAAAAGCCTAATTCAGAGTGAAATTTTACTAGATATTGTCATAATTACTTATAAAAGCAGTTTACGTTTTCTTTCATTTTTTGGTTTAGAATACAATGTCAATATGGAATCGTGCGGATACCTTCAAATGGGTAAGAAACATAGGTTCATTGTTTTTGATAAGTGTAGTTGGTTTCATTGTTTCCTTCCGTATAACCCACGGGTTAAATTGCTTGTTTGAAATATATCAAATTGATTACTTTGTTCCTAAGCACATATATATTACTTAAATGAAAAATCTTATCAATAGAAAATCACATATTTGACCAAATAAAATTGGAACTAATTCATACCGTAAATTATCACCCTTTTCTATCATCATCATTCACCAACACCGACTATCACACAGCCGGCGGTCGGCAAAGCCGACTTGTTGAAGCCGGTTGCCGTCATCCCATCAACCTACTATCCTTGCTATGAAGAGTTAAAAAATGATGTACCGTTGCGAATAGCGTGGGCACGATTCTAGTAAGGTTTATAGATTATAAATAATATTAACATAAAGATTTAACAAAACCATACAAAATTATAGATCAGAAAAGAAGGAAGTGTTGGATACAATAAAGGACATTTAGTAAATGTTGTAGTATAAATGGATTTATTGTCTTTCAAGATCTTCATCAGGTCCATTATCTTGTGTACACGAATTAACACGTCGTGAAGAACGATCCATACTAAGCATCCTTCGAAATGAACTCAACCTCGAGGTTGTTCCATTGACTTTAGCAGATGATTGTATCCTCTCATCTGGTATCCCTTCTCTATCTAAATTACTTGTTTGTTCTAGAGGTGGAGCAGAAGGTGCGCCTGGCCCAATTACCCCTAGCCTAGTGCTAGGCTCACGGGGTAAGGCCAAGATAGCTGCACTTGGCTCCACCTCATGACGACAAATGGGACAACTGGAATGTGACCCTAACCATTTGTCAATGCACTCAGCATGAAAATGGTGCTTGCAGTTCGGCAAAGTCCTAATCATTTGATCATCCTCGAACACACCCAAACAAACGGTGCATTCATGGCTCAACCCTTGTTCATGATTCATTTCTTTATACATAAGTACAGGGAGAGAAGCGATAACCATTGGTTCAAGACCACTTTTGGGCGACTGGATGGGGATTATGAACCCAACACCTTGAAGAGCCACCCGACGACGTGCTTGACGACGAAGTATGTACCTTGCATATACGTGCAACATGGTTACAACCACCACTACCACCGATAAAGATATAATTGCAATGAACAAAATCCTACTATTGACATCTGATGAGTTCCCACGAGAAAAAAATGGCGGATCATCATCGTCGTTGTTTCGATCATCAAAACCTGACATGATTTATGTCTTTCGGAAACAGCTATATGGCTTCTAACTCAAGCCAGATTGTTTTGAAGGTCTGAAATAATATTTTGAAAGGTCTGAAGGGGTATATAGTTTGTTTATAGTGTGTGAATTTGACTAATTATGGCGAATTGCGTGGCCAGTTGGTTCATGTTTTTTTTCAAAGATAAAAATGTTGGGAAGCTTGTTTCAAATAAGTTGACTTTGAATGATGACTTTTTCTATTGAGTTGTTAGTCAAGTTATAATTTCTTTCATCTTTGATTTTGTAGCTGGTGTGTGGAATATAAAAATATGAAATATTCTCAATCTAGTTTATTTTATAAAATAGGGAAAATTTGTATAAAGTTGGTGTGTGGAATATAAAGATATGAGATGAGATATTCTCAATCTAGTTTATTTTATTAAATAGGAAAAATTCTATTTAAAAAAAAGGAATACTATCACATAAACTTCATAAATAGGAAAAACTAAAAAAGTTTTGAATAAATTTGATTATTGGTAAAATTTTAGTAAAAAAGGAACTACAAAAAGTTTAGGAAAAAAAAAAAGAAAAGAAAACATATTAGCTAAAATGCTTTATTAGGAGAACGGAACCTAACATGATCTCAAGAAATATATATATTCTTTCCTTTACTCAGAACTTACATTTCTTGTTCAAAATACGTACTTTTATAAAAAAAATTTGAAATATAAGGGTATCCGTGCAATGCGACGGTGGTGCTGGCGGCAACAATTGGTAGTGGTAGTGGTGCGACGGGTGGCGGTGGGTACGGCAGTGGTGTTAGCGGTGGTGTGGGGCATTTAAGGAGTTGATGTAAAAGAGGTAGTGTAGTTATTTTAAGAGTTGAGAGATCTTTGTTGTTAATTTATTTCATTAAGGGTATTATAGGTATATTAAGTAAAGATGTTTAAATTAGTGCATAAAATGAGAGAGACATTTTAGGGTTATCACCTTCTTAGTTAAAAAAAAAAAAAAAAAAAGTAAATGTTTTATAATGTAGTATCATGTTTATAAAAGATTCATACGTCATAATGGAAAATGATGATTATTATAGATCTAACGTTTAGATAACGTTCAATTAATATGTATTTATATCTATACATTACTAGTAAAAGCTAGTAAACCTTAATTTTAAAATGCTAAGCTTAATAAAACTGAAAAACTAAACTAGTTATCACTCCCTTATCTTAACAAATACATCATAAAAAATTTTACACCACCAGCCAACATTCGTATTGAAATGATCGCGGATTTGTTTTGCCCCGTTTCTTATCGTGCTAATCGATAGAGTTAATAAGTCTTGTATATAAATGCTGATACAAATGAATCTTAACCCGAATATGCAAAATGATTATTTTATTTAAAAATATAATAAGAAAGAAAAGAAAGCTTACTTTATTTATAAAGATTATATAGCCAGCAGTTAGCCAACCAAGCATCTTGAATCACTATTCACATGTGCGAGATTAGTAAGTCTTGTATCATTACGGACATATATACTAATATATTTGAATCTTAACCCAAAAATATAAAACGATTAATTTATTTTTAAAAAAGAATAAACAAAAAGGCACGCAGCTAGCTGGGGATTATTTTGGCCGAGCTTGGTGGTGGCCTAATCGATAAAGGTTAACTAAGTCTTTTGTCGTTGTTGGTGTAAGTTTTAATACAAATGAATCTTAATCTGAAGATACAAAACATTTGAAAACAAAAAATAAAAATTCAAGCCAACTAGTCAACCTAGCTTTTAGAATATTCACAGGGCAAAGAAAAAAAAAAAAAACCAAACAGACAGCCAGACGGGGATTTATTTTGGTCGAGCTTTGTGTCGGTCTAATAGATAAAGGTTAGTAAGTCTCGTCTTGTTGTGGGTATAGATATTAATGCAGATGAATCTTAACCTGTAGATACAAAACAATTAGTTTATTTAAAAAGATAAATCAAAAGAAAATTTAGTTGAAAAAAAAAACACGTAACGAGGTAGCTGTAGCTAGCAACCAACCTTGCTATTGTTTCACACGGGCAAAAGCCCTATGTGAATTGATATATAGGGTAAAATGTCAAGACTAATTAAAATGCTATTCTAGTTTCTATTAAGACTAAGAGGAGTAAGGCGGTTTGATGGGTTGGGCGGCACGCGACATGTGGCAAATGCGTAAGAGGAGAAGAAGCCCCAAAAATGGTGGAGTAAGGAGGCAAGGGACGTTTTATATTTTAATACTATATATACATATATACATATACACACACTCACAATAAATAAAAAAGGGCTTCAAGAATCCGTCGGGCTCGTCTTTTTTTTGGTCCAAAACGCCTAAGGGGGCCCTGTTCCGGGCGGATTGGAGCGGCAGGGGGCGGTTTGGGTGGGGGAAACGCTCTACTCCGGCGAGCCTAACTAGTTAAGTTGAGGAAAACGAGTATCCTGTAGTTAAGAAGTGAAATAAAAACATTCCAACTAAGCATTTAAATCTTGGGCTTAGTACTTCAAACTGTAGGTAAATTTACACGTTTTGTCAGGCGTCATAGTAGGTATTTAACTTTAATCTTATGCATTGTATGTAAGTAACTTGTTATTTTGATCGAATAATTTAAAAGTGTATACGAGACAAACCATATGAGCTGCCACGTGCAAGTTTTTGATTGGTGCAAGTAAAAATGTTACATGATTTGATCAAAATAATAAGTTACTTACATACAATGCACAAGATTAAAGTTGCATACCCATAATGACAAAACAAGATAAGCTTCTTACATTTTGAAGTACTAAACCCTAAATTATAATATTGATAAGTTTCTTCCCGGTGACAAACATGTGAGGGCATTATTGTATTTTCACCTTTAGGATCAAAAGTGAAAAATAGACTACTTGAAGAACAAAAAGTGTAATTAACTGTTTATTTTATATAAAAAAAAACTAAACAAATGTTCGGATTAACTAATGGCAATTTGGCATGAAAAGAAACAAAATCACAATCAATTCTTCCTTCCTTCCTGATAACATACCACCACCTATTATAGAAGTTCACAATTTACATTTGTTTCACTTCGATCAACTAGAAGAAAACAACAAAAATGGTGGGTTTGAACATTATTCTTGGTCTTTGATGATATATATGTTGTCTTTTAGCATATGTACATCTGCCACCACCATCAATCACCTAATCTGCAGTGTGATGACTGTAAAACGAAAAAGCACGACTGTCGACACCACCAGATAACCTTTGGTCAAACCCAAAATTACCCGGTTGACCCACAGACGGCTCAATAGTTATTAGAGGCTAAGCAATCGCTTTGGGCCCCCAAAAATCCAGGGCCTCAATTTTTTTGTATAATAGGCTTAATGTTTAGACATTGGGCTAGGTACCGTTATACAATTTGCATTGCAGTAACACCTTTATTGGTTTTTTTGCATCAACCTCTAAACTTTTTTTTTTTACTAGTAGTTCAACAACATAAGTTGGGTACTTTTTTTTTTTGCTTTTTTTTGTTTACTTTTAATTAGCAGGCCTCCAAATTTGATCTTGCTTAAGGCCCCAAAAAAATTTAAGACGTCACTGGGTTGACCATTTGTAGAAAACCCATTGAAGCCATCATCATCACCATGGAAGCCATCATCACCGCCATCAAGATTCTAGAAAACCGAAAACATGTTGCGGGTCAGCGGGAGGAGGTGCTCTTCTTGTTCGATGTCGTGGTGATAGAGCGATGGTGGGGAGTGGTGGGGGTAGAGTGATGGTGGGGAGTGGTGGGAGTAGTGGCTCATATAACTGGGTAGATCTGATGATGATGTTTTTGGTGAAAATGTTGGGGATTGTGTGAATTCTCATGTGGATTTGGCTACAAAGGACCAAAATATGATCTTTTATTATTAATTTTTTTTATATATAAAATAAAGAGATAATTACACTTTTCGTCTCTCAAGTAGTCTATTTTTCACTTTGATCATAAAGGTGAAAAGACAATAATGCCCTCACATGTTTGTCACGTTGGGGGGTTAACGGCTTTGGACAGCGTTTGGTCGCGGAGTGTAAACTGAAAAAATTGACCAACTTCCGGGTCTAAAATTATAATTTTTGAATTAAGGGCAAGAAGTTTAAAACATTACAAATTAAGAGAACAAAAATGTAATTTTTTAAAATTAATAATACATCGGCCTAAAAGCTACTTTTTCCATATGAATGATAAGAAAAAATGTGTGGTGTGTGTTTGGTAAACGCTTCAAATACTGTATATAATTGTCGTTATAATTCAAATATTCTTTCAGTCTTTCTTATCTAGTTTGCTCAATGTCTATGGTGTTAGAATCTCCTCCATCATCATCTTCCATGTCTAATAGTCATCAATCTTCGAGTTTTAGTTGTGATGTTTTCCTAACTTTCCTAGGTGAAGACACTCGTAAGGCCTTCACTGATCATCTCAATGGCATCATCATCATCATTATCATCAAAGGTGGTGTATTAACCAATTGGTTGTGGATTCTATGTCCCACTAGGAGGTGTGGATAATCTTGTCTCATGATATCTCGCAGACTATAAATTATCGTTACCACATCGTACGGATACTAAATTAGTGTAAAGTTCCTGTGAGAAGTTTCGAAATTAAGAAAAAAAGGAATACTTTTAAGCGGCATCATAGTTCAACTTAAAACTTACGCTACGTTGTACTGTGATGCACCTTAGTCAATATTTCACAATAAAATAATACTAATAATAAGGTGTATATTAACATGTATTTGCATTTAGGTGAACCCAATTATACATACATATATATATATATATATATATATATATATATATATTCAACCACTCACACAACGACAATTTGGTGCCAGACAAGCGAGGTATTCGCCGCCCGTTGTTATGTTGGCGATGCCAACCTGTTTTCAAAACGGTTGCTCTTAGGCCTCTATCTATTATGACGCTGTCATCACCTCTTCTTGACTGTCACATCAGCTTTTTCTCTCCAAGACATATTCAAGAACTACCCCCTCCCTATCATACCATCATCCTCATCTCATCCCTAATTAAAAAGTTATAAACCTACACATATATATACTCTTTCTTTATCCCCAAATAAAATAAATAAAAAACCTTATACAGAAAACAATTACGCCGGACCCACCCCAACTCGTTGAACCATTTCCAAATCACGACACCATATGACGACGACCTATAACGATGAGATGGTGCCTATGGCATCCACTCACGACACCCACGATGAGCTATACGACGAACTCCTTAGGGAACGACCTTATTAGTATGAGTATGTTTGATACAAAAGCTTCGAGTTGGGGCTGTGGTTAGGGACTTGAAGTTGGAGCTTGTGGCTAGGAGCTGAGGCTTTTTTTTCAATCCTTCTTACACAAGTTTTTATTTTAAAGACCTTTTGGGGCTTTTAAGAGCCTTTTAGTGCTGAGACTTTTTATCTCAAATATATATCCAAACAAGGCTACTATTTTAAAAGAAGCTTATGGGTATGTTTGGCAAAAAAAATTTGGAGCTGGGGTTGTGGTTAGGGGCTGAGGTTGAAGCTTGGTGTTGGGGCTAGGGGCTGGGGCTTTTTTTTCAACTCTCCTCAACCAAGATTTTATTTTAAAGACCTTTTGGGGCTTTTAGGGCTGAGGTTTATTTTCACAATCCCACATCCAAACAGGTTTTTTTTTTTTTTAAAGGGGTTTGTTTTTAAAAGCTCAGGGCTTTAAGCTCCTAAAAGCCCTTTAAAAACCACTTTCCAAACAGACACAAAAAGCCTGGGACTTTAAGCTCCTAAAAACCCTTTATCAAACCGTCCAAAAGATTTTATATTTAAAAGCTTGGATCTTGAGCTCCTAAAAGCCCTAAAAACCTCTTGCGAAATAGTCCCTATATCAATAATTTTTCAAGAACATTGTCCCAAACACCCCTCTTGGTCTAATCGAGTCGATTGGTCGACAGTATTTTAAGTCTTTTTTTTTTAATAATTATTTTTTCCTTTCCCAAACCCATCCGTGTGTTATATACAGAAAACACATGGCGCCTTTCCTTTCAAATTAACACTGCTTTCCCCCACATTCACATTCCCCTTCCCCTTTCATTTCTCCTTCAATCCAATTTCTAGGGTTTATTCACCATCAAATCAAATCAAATCCAATTAAAATGATCGTCAGAACACCGGCTTTACCTAAAAAACGAAAGCCGGAATCCGCCGCCGATCCCAACTCCGATGGCCGTTTGATTATCTTCGAAGACCTCCCTGTCCCCCTACCGGAACTCGAACCCTCCCACCGACATTCCGATGATCAAATGCTTTGCACTTACCAGTGCCGCCAATTGGTAACTTACCTTCTCTTCATTTTTAATTTATTCTTGGTTTTTTTTGGTAATCATGGGTGTCCTACTCCCTTTGCGAGCAGACTAGCTGACTCGTTTTACGAGCCCAGAGTCAGAGCAGGTGAGCCTCTGTGGCCACTAGGATATTTTTTTTGTAAGGAACCAAGGATTTAACCTGTGACCTCAAGGAATTTATTTATGTTTCAATATATATATATAAATATATATATAGGTTCATTTGAGTAACGATGAACTTTTATATCGCGCGTGATTAAGTCCGCTTAGAAGTGAAAAGTTAAGAGGATAAAATAAAAGAAAAGTTTAAAAAGATAATTATTAGTTTTGAATGCGCGTGTAATTGAATTTGTTCACATTTCAATATTTCGGAACATTTGGTTGTGAACATATTATGGATTTAATTGCATGTGATATAACGCGTACGTTGAAAGTTCTGGCAAAAGTATTTTCTGGAATGAATCTGTCACTATATAACAGTAATCGAACTGTTTGATGGAATATTAGAAGTGAAGTGATGTGGTTAAGTGAAGAGTCATTTAGACGACATTTAATTACATGGATCAATAGATACAAGTGTTGTAAGACTGTAAATGTTTGGATATAGTTGCACATATTACTGCTAACCGGCCGAAGAAGTGGCCTTAACGTTACTATTTATAACACAAACCTATATGTATGGCTTAGACATACTTACGAGTGTTATAAGGTTGTAAAGGGATTGGATAAAGCTTTGGACATTACTGTTAACCAGTTGAAGAAGTGGCCTTAAAGTTCTGATGCAAGGATTAGTTTAGTTTTCTACTTTTCGTCTTTTGATGAGATGCTTAATGTTGGTTCAGGTCAAAGCGGAATTTTTGGATGCATTAAGCAGCGCAGAGAAGAAGTCACAAGAGTATGAATCCAAGTTTGTGACAATGGATGATGACTTGCGCAAATCTGGTGAGCGATCAACTCAAGCTTTGGTGACTAGTCAATATGATATTCCTCTCATAAGTCATAACATAGTTTTTAATTTATATTTTTGTATGACAGAAACATAAAATTTTACATTTGATGGTGTTGTATAGTGGTTGCGTGTTTTATTTACAACTATATTACTTTTAAACCTACTGTAAATAATGCTAAAGCTAGCAGAGTCGAAAGTTTAAAACTTTGTAACTATATTAGTGTTTTTGTATTGCTCTTAAAGCTCACGGTTACGTACACTTAACTGTTCTTAGAGCCTCACATTTCCGTATACTTAATATTAGTGTTTTGGTATTGTTCTTAGCTACCAACATACATCAAGAGAAGCCATCAAAATCATACAGGTTCTTAGTGTGTGGTTTGTATTATAGATGTTAGTTTTGTACGTATTTTAGTTTATGCGCGTGTAAAGTTACTAAGTTGGGCTGATGGGCTAAAGTCAAGTTGTAAGACTAGGATGATGCTTCAAGATTTGGCTTAGCCAAAATATATGCAATTTGGAGTGACAAATAAATAAAAGTGGTTCTACAGGTGATCTTAATACAATTTAATCGAATATTCAAGTACACAAGTTCTGATAAATCTCAATATGTTTTATGCTTTTACGAATTATCTTATTTAGGCCATGTTACACAATGGCGGTTTAATATAGTTCGTATTACCAGCGAATGATACATCCACATGTTCTAGGTGAGCTCATGGGTGGAGGACGAAGTTTCGGTATAAGACTATAAGTTAATAACAATGCTTCTAGCTAGGGTTTATTTTCTGCTTAATACTTGATTTAGTAATAAAGCTTATCAGAGAGGGTGCTTGTTATGTTTACATCTCCCCTATCTTTAATATGTGCCTGTTAGCTCATTCTAAATGTTGATTCATGGCTAGCTAGTTCATCAGGTTTTTCATTCTATTTGATTCCATTTTTTTTCCTTCACATATAATGGTGGGTTAATTTTTCTTTTTATTATCAATGTATTTGAGATTTTAACTGTTAGATTTAATTTAGAGTGACTTTTACTTGCTGCAGAAGCTGAAAGGATGAAATTTAGGGATCAGATTTTATATGCAGAACAAGAATTAGCTGCTGCCAGGGGACGTGAGCAGGCTCTGCAAGACCAACTCTTGAAAGAAGTCAATGAATCACAAGAGCGACTAAGAAAGCAAATTCATATACATAGTGAACTTGAGGTTTAAATTTACCTTAACCACTCATAGCTACCTAGTATTGGTTTAGTCTTAGTCATCTTAGTTTTTTATTTGGAGATTTAAACTAGAAAACAATAATTTTGATGTTATGATGAGCCTGCAATCTTTAAATTTATATACTCATTTACTTACAAATTTCAATAGGCTCAAAGGTCAAATTAATGTCTGCAGTCATTATCTCTATTTGTATAATTTTGTTACTGTTATTTCTTGCTTTCTTGTTATTTGTTACCACATTGTTTGGATGTTTTGTTTTAATAGCTTGCTTACATGTTTAGGTAAAGTTTAAAAAAGAAACGGATCTTCGTAAAAAAGCAGAATCTTTGCTAGCCTCAGCTGAAGAAAAAGCAAACCTTTTAGAGGGGAAATTGGACCATGTTTCGGAAAGTATCGAGAGGGAAAAAGTTCGTCTTCAGAAGGAACTTACACAACTTAAACAAGAATCAAAGCTTGCCATTTCTAGAATTAGTGCAGATGTGAGACTCTAAAGTTATGATATAATTTTCTTGTTTTACATGAAATGGAATTAATTACTGTTTTATTTCTACTTAGCTTGAAAAGATGGAATGTAAAGCTATGAATTCTGAGAAAGAAGCAATTTTGCTGAAGGATCAAATGGAAAACCTGCAAAGAAAACTTAATGAGGTTATACTTCT
>JAOXNX010053957.1:0-12082 GCA_028566075.1 Solidago caesia | reverse complement strand
TTCCCTGATTTGTTGCTCGCTAAACACAATTCTCTTCTTAGAAGGATATACCGGATGCCCATAAACTTTTTAGAACAGTTAACAACAGGAATGGCGGATCTGATTCTTGTTAACAGCAAATTTACAGCATCCACTTTTGCTGCAACTTTCAAGCGTCTTGATTCTCATGGTATAAGACCAGCTGTGCTTTATCCAGTAGTAAATGTGGCCCAGTTTAACGAGCCAAATGCTTATAAGTAAAGCATACATTCTCTTTCTCTTGGTATCTTTCTATAAGTAAAGCATATATTTGAAGTTTTTACTTCTCTAGTTTTTGGGTCATACTTCAGATTTTCATCTTTGCAGGTTGAATTTTCTTTCAATCAACCGTTTTGAAAAAAAAAAGAACATAGACTTGGCAATATCAGCATTTGCAATGCTTGGCTCTCCTGCTGCGACATTGACTATTGCAGGCAAGTGTCTTTGACTACATGCCATTTCATCGTATTAGATTTACTAAGTTGCATTCAATATATCTATAAGTATAATACTTTCACCTTGGAAAATATCCCTGCCTGCCTTGTAAATTTATCTCTTCATAAGTTACAAATACGTGCTGCAATCATTTTTACATGAGACTAAATCAACAGTTGACACCAAGATGCTGTATTTTTTTTTATTTTTTTTTTTGAAATCAGTTATAGCATAATGATAGGAGTCTTGGTTTCAGGTTTCTGCTGAACTCTGTTTACATTTTGTGCTAACATTACAATTAGAGTGGTAGTTGGCTGGTAACTTTTTTGCTCTTCTATTATATACACGACTTACTATGGATTTATTAAAAGATAATACTTTGATGATAAATTCGTCCCTTCATCTTTAACACAACTTTGATGATTCAAATAGGATTATTTTTAGCACTTAGCTAAAGAGGAAACATTCAGTTATCTGTGGTTTGTACGGAAATTTTGTATCAGTACTTCTTTTCTTGCGAGCAATACTTGTGCAGTACTGAGAATAACCAGAGTGCTCTGAGTTCAAATGCTGCACTTTTGTATTGTCTGACTTATCATAAAATGCATCAATGGACGGGAAGTAGAGGTGTCAACTTTAATGATTTACTTATAAATGTGTCATTTGGGTTATGTTTCCCCCGTCAAATGGGCTAACTCCATAAATTCAGTTACGCTCTGGTCGAACAGGTTATCATTTGCGCAAAGTGTTATTTTTATGCAACCATTTACATCCATTTCCACAAGATATCAGATTATTATTTTAATATTATGTATTTGTAACCATATGTAACACACCTTATCTTTTATGAAAAGTTGGACAAAAATGTTCCTGGTCAACCTAACACGCTGCCTCACTCGCTCATTTTGTCACCTCTAGCAGGAAACAATAGTTTCAAGTTCTCAGGTGTGGTTTTTTGGGTCAAGAAACCTTAGAACATGTATCTATGTAATCTTATGCTACATGTTTTTGTCACTTGGAGGTGCTTTCACCACATTTCATCTAATTTAATGATAATTTGAAAAGTAGATACAAAATCATGCACAGATTGTCCGCTGAGTTCAAGACCTGACACTTATTCCATGCATGCTAACTCATAAAGATTCATGTCAGTTTTATCACTGAACACGCATACACGTACGATTTTTTCTTTCTTTCTATTCTTTTGATTTCTCTTCAGGTGGGTTCGATCAGCGGTTGAGAGAGAATGTTGACTATTTGGAGCAGCTTAAATTCTTGGCAGAAATTAAAGGGGTTTCAAATCAGGTCAAATTTATCACATCTTGTCCCACTGCTGAAAGAAATGCCCTTCTTTCTGATTGCCTTTGTGTTATATACACACCGAAGGTAGCTTAAAAAACCTCTATATTTTTAAATGTCTCTAGTATCTGAAATGAATTACTCCCTCTCTTTTGCACTATGAAAGTCTTGGATGCTATTTGTGTAAATCAAAACCAATATTTCTCATTGCTTATATGGGTCAGGTTGAGAAGAATCTATATTAGACCCACAAAATGTGGAACTCGAAACGAATGTTAATGGTGTGAACCAATAGCATTTTAAGTTTTGTGGTCCAAAAACCTCTACTAGTAAAGGTGGTGATCCCGACCCATTTACTTATGAATGGGTTGATTTAGGCTATGTTTTTTTTTTTTGATTCTTTTTTTTTTATCTCTAATGGATCAAATGGGTAAAATATATTTTTTTTATAGCCAAGACGAAATGGGTCAAAAGCTTGTAACTTGCCTTATGTATGTTTTCAATTAATTTAACCTCCTAAAATAATTTTATTCAAAAAATAGATCATATTGAGATAATATATTCTTTGTAATCATATTTAAAAGTTGAAACACCAGTTATTTCGTATGCAGTTATTATTTTATGACAAAAATTGTTCCAGGTCAACATGATCAACGCTGAACCCAGATATATGTAATGGTGGTAGAAACCCCTATCAGTTTTAAGAATTTTAAATCGTCGATATACAATTCTAGTTGGATCCTTGCTGCTAATTATCTTGATGGAACTCATTGGTATGAAAACTAACGGGGAAGTGTTAAACGTGTGTGTATGTATTGAATATATGTGTATTATTTATCTATAATCTATAATCTATACTACATTATAAAGCATTTACCCCCCTCCTTTTTTCTCAACTAAGAAGTTGATAACCCCAAAATGTCCCTCTCCTTTTATTCACTAATTTGTATTCAAGTATGAACCCTGTTATGAAAAATCTTGGATCCGCCAATGATACCCAACCTGACTCATATCAAAAGCTACCTATCATGACCTACTGCTTAAGCTCTACCTAGTATAAATGACACGATCTACTAAACATTTTGAAGCTGTTTCTAATTTGACTCTTGATGTAACCTAGGATTTGTGTGATTGTTATTTCAGGATGAACATTTTGGCATTGTTCCGTTGGAGGCAATGGCTGCACATAAGCCCGTAATAGCATGCAATAGTGGTGGACCCGTGGAGACAGTGAAAGATGGTGAGACAGGGTTTTTGTGTGACCCGACCCCACAAAGCTTCTCGTTGGCCATGGCCAAGTTTTTTAAGGACCCCTCTTTGGCAGAAAGAATGGGTACAAAAGCACGAGCCCATGTTTCCACAACATTTTCTACAAAGACCTTTGGAGACCAATTGAATCATTATCTCACCTGTGTAGTAGCAAAGAGAAAACTAGATAAAAGATCTAAAGCAGAATGAAGAATGAAGAAAGACGTTAGGGTTATGTTGCATCGTTTGACAGATGAAGTTAAATCTTCTTATTGACCATTTACATTTACTTTTAGAAACTTTTATGATATACCTATTATATGTAGCTTTAACAAAGGTGTGTTTATAAGATAACTTCTGGAAATGGGTACTATAGTTTTCACTAGAAATTATAATTTTTTTTTTGAACACCACTAGAAATTATGTTACATAAAAGTTTTCGTGTTGAACTAACAATTAATTAACTTCTTTATTAAAGTAACATGACGTGGAACAAGTGTTTTTTTTTTTTTCTTTCTTTTTTTTTTTTGTCATTTTCTGAACAATTCCAGATTAAGATAAATATATCAGACAACAAATTTAAAACACAATCGCAACATAGAAGAGTCAGTGTTGGGTCTTCACTCTATGTCATGGGTTCAAAAACCCCCAACCTCAATTTTTTTTGTCATATATTTAACTCTTGGCTAGAATAAAATGATATCCTATGTATATATATTTTTTTTGAAAGGTTATGTATATATTTAACTCTTGGCTAGAAAAATGATATTCCGTGTATATATTTAATTCTTGGCAAAAAAAATGATATCCCATGTAGGTTACCCTCAAAGAACTTTAAGCTTTTAGCCACCTTTGTCATTAGTGATTATTTTAGGAATTTTTTTTTTGGGTACATTTTGTGATTTTTTTTTTTTTTTTTGGTTTGTGATTTTTGCTTCTTGGATTTTTTTTTTTCCAACTTTTCTTTTGGATTTATGATTTTTGCTTTTTTTTTTAAAGTAACTTTTATTATTTTGGAAAAATTTTTTTGTTGAATTTTTTTGTTGTTTTTAGTTTTATTAATATATTCAAGTGTGGAATCCTTAAATATACCTAATCAACAATAATAAACAATACAAACAAGTTTTAAACAATCGTCGGAGCCTTATATTAATTCATAATCGTTTGGAAACAATTAACATAAGAAGCTCTGCTAAATATTATATGACAAACTTTGGAATAAACATATTTATGACAGGGTGGTTTTCAACTAAATGGTTGTGAATTCAACCCAAGTACATTAACATCACGAAACCAAACCCTGCAACGCGGGGCCTTATACCCCCTAATTAGTTATAAAGGTAACTACTTTTGCATGTCTAATAATATAGGCAACTGATTTGTTTGTACACCATGACCGATAGTACTTTTTATTTACGGTTTTATTTTAGCTAAGTTATACCCGTTTTTTCTGATTGTACCTTAAATATGTGAGAGGGTACGATTTGGAATTTTATAGCAGATTTAATATTATATCAAAATACCCAAAATCATTGAAAATATATGATAATATACAATTTTATTCGAGTTTTCATAAAATACCCATCAAAATCGCAAACCATTGCTTGCGAAAAAAGTTGGTTATTATCATATATTTTCAATGATTTTTAGATATTAAGGTTATTTTCTCCGTATAAGCTATGTCAGAAGAATGTTGGTAAAACCAAAATGAAATTTTAAAGAGAAAAGTATCTAACACTTTATATATCAACTTCATAAACAAAAACACAACCTTGATAAAGAAAAACAACACCACACATAAAGGCTATCTATAGAGAATAACATACATCATTAACAATTTATATAAACATTTTGGAAGTTAAAGTATATCAAATTAAACACTTTATAAAGCTACATTTTAGTCATACCCTTTAAATCCCGGGATGGACTATAAAAATAATTTTAAAAAAGATACAATGACCCTACAATGCATAAAAGGAAAACAAGTACAATCTATTTTGTCGATAGATTGTGATTTACTTGTAGTCGTAAGAAAATTCATTTCCAACTCAATTATACATTTATACCAACTTCCAAAATCAAAAGTGATCAAACTTTGCAGTAATGATATCATACCATCGTACACATGGAAAGTTGTACATTGCTCTGTCCAATGGAACCATTTTTCACATTACAGTAACTTAAAATTCACATCTTTTTGTAAGACCACTTGCAACTAAATTTGAAAAAAAAAATACAACTTCATAGCTTCAAGACTGTTTTAATAGGCTTTCCAAATATAAATTCACTATGTATCTTCTAGTGGAAAGGACATTGAGCCTCTTCTCGCTAGGTTCATATTTACTTTTCTGAAGCTTGTACCTATGTGTCACCGCTGAGATCGTATAATTATGGCCTTCGATTGTCGCACCATCTCCACATTGCAATTTCTGCCATGACATACAAGTTATCTTATGATTTGATACACGGAAATACATATATAATACATGTTCCTGTCTTGGAATTGTGTTTTGCCACGGATAACATGGCCGTAGACTATAACCCTGCCCTGATCCATTTAAATGAACCAACGAATTATCAAAGTTGATCTACTAACCAGATAAATAACCATTTATAATAGCTCAAACGAATTATCACAATTTTGACCCATCTAATTTTGAATGGGTCGATGTCGGTGATGTGATAGCTCAGAAGGTCAGAGCTAGAAAAGAAATGGTCAAATGATGAACGGGCCAAAAAACGACCCAGATTGAATCAATGACGCATAAATCCTCCTAAAGTCCTAATAACTCTATTCAATTCGGGATAATAGTAATTATTATAATACTATATTTTTGGTAACCATCTTTGGCACATTATATGAAACAATGTTGCCTGACCCATTTCAGTCACCGTTCGGATATTGCCACGTCACAGTCCGTTTTGGCTTTTTTTTTGTTTTATTCTTGGTTTATTGCACAGTTTTTCCCTTCTTCGTTTTTCTTCGTTTTTTTTTATTATTTGTGGTCGTACTGTTCGGATTTTGCTACTTCACACCCCGTTTTTATTTTTCCTTTTGGTTTTTTGTTTTATTTTTGGTTTTTCATATCTTTTTCTTTTTGGTTTTTGTTTGTTTATGATTTTTGATTTCCTTGCAAAAAATAAATATATGATTAGATACTACAAGTTTTTGAACGTAGTTGTGGTATTGCCCATAACATTAATAGCAAAACGTATCTATGATTAGGTGGTATTGCCTTTCAATTAAGCGGTTCTGGTTCAACCCCGACGGTGCCTCTTTTATGCGTTGTTTTGCTCTTTTCTTTTATAATGACTTTTAATAAACTTTTGAACAAACATATCTAAAATTGAATGTTATAGTATTGACTTTAAAAATGAATAGATATCCCGTATCCGCAATAACACGTACAAACAGTACAAACAGACGCGGCCCGTTGGGCGGCCCAAATCCGCTAGGTTCAACTAATTGCATTTTTGTTTAAAACTTTTTTCCACTTTTTATTATATTCATAAAAATACAATTCTTAGTGAAGCGTGGATATGAAGCACACATTTTTTAAATTGTTTCTGTTGCAAGTTGTTTTTGTTTTCTTTTTTAATTAATTAATGAATTTCTCCCTTCCCATTGCTTTCTTCACAGACACACACACACACTACTCACACTGTCGGTCTCTCCCATTAGCAAAAGAGCGCGGGCGCACACACATTATATGCCAGGTACGCATCACTTTTCAGTCAGTCTATCTTTTTTAGATAAATCCGAGCATTATTATAATAGAGTAATGTTTTAGTCATCAAAATATAGATCTGCTATATTTGACTATATCATTACATAACTTTTGAGTCTGTGTATGCCATTTTTTTTTGTTGGTTTGGGATAGGAAAGCTGTATCGAGCCAAACTCGATTAGGCTGGGGACTAAGAGTTGCAGCTGCTTACGTGATTCGTGCTAGGTCAGCAGCTCATTGGGGTTTTCAGGGGGTAATTTACTTTGTTGAGTGAATTATTATATATATATACATATCGAATCTGATGCTCAGAGTGAGTGACGTAATATATATGAAGTTTCAGAGTAATACCGAATTTGATGCTCACTCTTTTTCGATTTAACAATTTTTATTTACATATAAGGTGGGTTGCTTTTGGCTAGTTTCGACGACCTTTATTATGTATTGGAAATAGAAATAGATAGATGCGTAAAAAGCTCTTAGGTTGGTTAGCGTTGACTTAATTTGTAATTTTAGAAATATTAATAATAAAGTAGTAATGGCGTTTTCGATTCACATAACAAACACTTTTTCGAAATTTTGATGGAATTGAAGTTTGAATTTCGTGGTTGAAAAATGTGCGGAATTGGAATTCTTTAGATGGATTCCATCTAATTCTTCGTTTCCAATGCGGGTTTTGATTTGAAGTGCCCCTTTCTTTGTATCCTACTCTTATTGATCTGTATCTTACCTCTACGTTGCTCCTCATCTCCATCTGCATCTGCTCTATGATTTCTAGCTGTTTTTCAATTGATATTGGCTTCTTGCCGTTCAAATCAGCATGTGTTTGTTGCACACCTCTGTTTTCGGTTTTGTTGCTGTATCTGTGTATAATATTTATTTGTTAGCCTTTAAGCTTATGCATTGAAATTATTGCAGTCAAGTAAGGGGGTGCGTTTGGGTAAAAGCTAAGAGGCTTATTAGCTTTATTCAGTTCTAAATTTCACACACAAATTTTGAGTTTGATTAAACTAATTCTATCATTCAGTCATCTTTTAATGGATTTATTTTGCCAGCAGAGGTATATGGTACATGACTATGTGTATTGCTATGAATTATTGCCCATTGCAATTTACTTACTAAAAGTTCTCTAGGGTTTAAATTTTTTTTGGTAGTAAGTAATATCTTGATTTATGCCGCCATGTTTCAGTAAGAGTCATGTATCTTGTTTGTGATAAATTCGTATTGGTATTGAAGGTCAGATTTTTGCTTTTTGTTTGTTCAAAACTAGCTCACTTGTAAAGATTGAGCAGGATGAAATGATGAATACGTGTATGTGTCCATTAAGATTTAGGGCCGGTATTGTTAGAAATAAAGAATGAAGATCTTTAATGATGGTAAAAAGAATTTCCAATATATTAAGTTCTAATCTGATGATCAAGCACTGTAATTCGGGGAAAGGGTTTTGTAATGTAGCAAAACATACTGTTTGATGGCTGTCATTCTGTTTTGTGTTTGTGGTACAGTTAATATAGAGTTTATTAATAACTTCAATTATATTCTTGCAGAGTGATGTCAAGTGACGTGGAAAACCCGCAAAAAAATTCAGCTCCCACTCCTGCTGTTATCGAACCAGAATCAAAATGGTATAGTGGTTTGCTTCGGCATGTTTCGGTATATGGCATAGCTGCTGGATACTGCTTATCAGCCTCACTACTCTCCATCATCAACAAATGGGCTGTTATGAAATTCCCTTACCCAGGCGCTTTGACTGCATTACAGTATTTCACTAGTGCGGCAGGTGTCCTCCTTTTTGGGTCCTTTAAGCTTTTAGAACATGACCGTTTGGATCTGATGACAATGTGGCGTTTCCTTCCAGCGGCAGTTATATTCTATCTATCCCTCTTCACAAACAGTGAGCTCCTACTTCATGCAAACGTTGATACCTTTATTGTTTTCCGATCAGCCGTCCCAATTTTTGTTGCCATAGGAGAAACCCTATACTTGCACCAACCTTGGCCTTCACTAAAGACATGGCTTTCACTTGGTACTATATTCGGTGGCAGTGTGCTCTATGTCATTACGGATTACCAGTTTACCTTCATGGCTTATAGCTGGGCTTTGGCCTACTTAATAAGCATGTCCATAGATTTTGTTTACATAAAGCATGTGGTAATGACGATTGGGTTGAACACTTGGGGTCTCGTGTTATACAACAATCTTGAAGCTCTGCTACTTTTTCCACTGGAGCTTTTAATAATGGGAGAGCTAAAAAAGATAAAACATGAAATCTCAGACGAGACAGATTGGTATTCTTTTGAGGTGATGTTGCCTGTGGGATTATCTTGCTTATTTGGTTTGGCAATTTCTTTCTTTGGATTCTCTTGTCGTAGGGCTATATCTGCCACTGGTTTCACTGTGCTTGGCATTGTGAACAAATTGTTAACGGTTGTAATCAATTTGATGATTTGGGATAAACACTCGTCGTTTATTGGAACAATCGGGCTTTTGATTTGTATGTTTGGTGGGGTGTTGTACCAGCAGTCCACTAGCAACAAGCCCAAGCCCAAGCCCAAGCCCGAGACTGTCAAAGAAGTAGACGCACACGAGAACCAAGAAGAGGAGCAACAAAAACTCCTTCAAATGCAAAGTTTCACCGAAAGCAATGATCATGAGAAACAAGTCACTGGTGAGGAAGCAAAATGAGGGTATGTCTCAAAAGTGCTGTTTCTATACATTCATTACATTGGTGTATACTTGACAGTTGTTAGCTCACTTAATATCTTATAGAATGTAGAAGATCCATTCTTTATTCCATCCATGAATGGCACATGTTTTTTTGGAAGATATCATATATGAATGCTTGTTTTAGAACAGGGCTGTATATCTGTTATTATAGGTACACTATTTCTGTTATTACATGGGAGTTAGAGATGTACCTTTTTTTTTTTTTTTTTTAAAGTTATCTTTTATTCACATACCCAACACCCGCCGACTAGTGGGGTGGAAACAAATACATCAAATTACATCCATTCGAATTTACACCAACTATCCCAAGTAATCGAACAATTGCTCCCTTTATTCCTATACCAAAAGAAAACCCATCGTTTTGATATCTTGAACAATTTTCTCAATGATGATATTGCCATTATCAAATCTTTTTTCGTTCCACACCTTCCTAATATACCAACATGAGACGAATACAATACCTTTCAACGCCTTCCTAGCCTTCTTTCCAATTCCTGGTATGTTATGCAACTGGAACAGGTCCAAAACAGAGAATAAAAACCAGGAAGAGGTCTTACACCAAGCACTAGTTCGATGTCAAATCTCCAAGGACACCTCACAGGTGCAAAACAAGTGTTCAACAGTTTCTTCTTCCTTCTTACACATCCCACACATCAGAGTATTAAAGTGATAATTCCTCTTTTTTAAAGCCATAAGTGTCGGAATTCGGTCCATCCTCAATCTCCACATGAAAATATTACACTTTTTTGTCATCCACTTCGACCATTTGAACACGAATCTGTTACTATAATCCTTGTTACTCCTGAGAAACTCTTTCATTTCCTTAACAGAAAAAATGGGTTGTTTTCCCCCAATCCAAGTCCAACTATCCCTACGATCAGATAGGCAAATACCACTGAGCATTTTGCGTATCCTTACATTTTCTTCCCTCTCGTTATCCGTCGTCTGATTCCTATCGCCTTCTCCAAGACCTTCAAAGCATTTCGTCACTGAGTTATACTTGTCATAGACCATACACCTTTTCTCCCTCTCCTTCCGAAAAAGACTAGGGAACATCTCTTTCAGCGGTTCGCCACATAGCCACGGTTCAAGCCAAAACCTAATGCTTTTCCCATCCCCATACCCCCTTTAACCAAATGGTTCAAACCAACACATATAAATGTTTACGTTACTATTTTTGTTTGCGTCAATAATCCAAGTGTTCAAAATATAAAATAGTGATGAAATTTTACATTTATTAATTAATTTGAAAATTTAACAAACATTTATAAGTCATAACTCATGTTCCTCTCAAAGTTTTCTCAAAAGTGGCCTAGCTAGTAGCTACCATGTTTTTACATTTAGTCATTTAGAGTAACAAGCTTTAGCAAGAAGCATAGTCATTTGACACGTGCATCATTTGATCATGTAAATGGGAGAGATGATACTGATATCATAGTTTTTGATAAACTCATCGTACTATACAAATTTTATAATATATAGTGTAAGCATTTAATGCACAGTTTTGGTAAATTAATCAAAATCTATCATACCAATATCACTTTCCTATGTAAATGTGACTTTGTAAATTTATATGTTTATGGGTTAAAAAAAACTCCAAAATACTCTCAAGCCAATCCTAATTTCAAATCATTAACATCACAAACATATAGTTTGTTTTATAGAAAAATTACTTAAAAGGTCAAATATAAAGGTGTACGTCTAGATTTAGACACCTACAAAAATTTTCTACCTATTTGGTCAATAAGTTCTTACTATCTGCCCCCATCTAATAAGAAATAGAATCATCCAATGAAATCATGTCATGTATCGTATGTGGGGGTCTCATACTTGTACTTAGGTTGTGGAAAACTAGAAAAGTAAGATAATGTCTTTTTTTTTAACGTTCGATTTGGATCTAGACCTGCGAAGGACCCAACCAGGGAATTCAGGAAAAAAAGGTCACAGACTTGTCATTCCAAGAAGTTGAACTCAAGACCTGTGGGTAAAAACCAAGGAAGTCTCCTCACAGTCCCAGACATTTGCCAGTTGAACTGTGTCTCATTGGCAAGATAATGTCTTACATGTGATTACAGGTAATGTCTTTTTTTTTTCTTTTTTTTTTATGGAAATAAAACCAGGATTAAACTTTAAGCTCTTATTGGTAGTGCTTGAAAATACAAGTCCCAAAACAAAATTGAGCATGAAGTAAACTACAAGAAAACCCTTAAATAAGTTCACATTCATACATATGGTTTTCTATGAACCTCAATGGTTGGTTGTCCATGATTGTAAAGGCATAGTCTCATTTCCTTGCTTGTAAATCATTGATATGGTTTCTTGTCGAGTCAGCCAGGCTTTTCTTGAGTATGTGGTTTCTATGGATTAGAAAAGTTATCTTCTTCATCTGCAGCCTCCATTGCTCCTGTTCAACGGGCTTTAGTTTAGTCGCCTCTTTGACAGATGGTCATAATTTAGTCTAGTCGGCAAATTAGCAAATCTCTATAATATATATATATATATATATATATATAAGAAGGGGTAGACCTAAAATGAGGTGGGAGGAGAGAGTAGCGACTGACCTAAAGGAGCTTGGCTTGTCGGAGGACATGGCTCACGATAGGAAGACCTGGAGAACTAAGATTAGA
>JAOXNX010053858.1:0-12088 GCA_028566075.1 Solidago caesia | reverse complement strand
ATTAGATAACAAAATTATACTTAATATTTTTAAGCAATTTTAAAACATACTTTTTTATTCAAATTGTTTCCATATGTGTAGCAAGGTACAAGTCTATTGTTTATTAGAACAAAATGCATTTTTGGTCCCTGTGGTATCACACCGTTTGCAAGAATGATCCAAACTTATGCAAAGTGACGATTTTGGTGCAATAAACGAGAGTTTGTGATCTTGGTCTAAAGTTAACTTTTTGTTTTCTTTTCACCGTTAGTAAGTAAAAATGAAGGATATTTTCGTCTTTTAAACACCACCCACCCCTTTGTATACTTTTTTATCCCTATTATATCACTTCTAAACACATTATCACTTTCATCTTCCATCTCAACCTCAAAATAATAATAATAATAATAATAATAATAATAATACATATATATAGATATAGATTCTTAGATCTTGGCACCAAACAAAATTATTACCACAAAATGAAATTATTTTCAGATGAAAAATAATTGTTTAAACAAGATGAAATTATCTTGGCACCAAACAAAATTATTACCACAAAATGAAATTATTGTCATATTTGGTGGCATCTTCGAGCTCACTGTATAATAATAATAATAAATAATACCCTCTTATTTGGTGGCATCTTCGAGCTCACTGTATGAGAAAACAGAGACACCAAAGAAGAGACTACCATCTTTAAGGATTGGAGATTTTTGCTTTAATGAGAAAAATGAAAAACGGTTGCTTTTATACCACCCTACACAACCACCATCAAGATCTGGTACCCATTCCTGTCAGTTCTAAAGTTGCGATAATATGCGAAAAAAGATCTGCTGCGGCGGTGTTGGTGGTCCGGCGAAGGATGAAGAATTCCGGCAAGTGGGCTAGGACTATTGAGATATTGAAAGAGTTTGAAGATAAGTGTGGAACTCCGATTGGTAAACTACGGCAAGTGGCTGATGCTATGACGGTGGAGATGCACGCCGGGCTTGCTTCTGATGGTGGTAGCAAGCTCAAGATGTTAATCAGCTATGTTGATAATCTTCCTACTGGGTATGTATACATATAAATTTCTGTATCTGGGAGTGGGTGTGTTTGACTTGTTGAGTTTTGATTGAGAATGTTTATGTATTTATTTTGTGATTTAGGATTGTGTTTGTGGGATGTGAATATCGATGATGATGTTGTGGGATACTAGTAGATGGATTGATTCATTGATTTTTTTGTTAGTAGATCTGAGAATTAATTGGATGAGAATTAATTGCAAGAATGATCCCTGTATACGTAAAAGGACATATTTACCCATCACGTGCGTGGCACATGACCTTATTAACGGAGAAAACTAACAGATGGTTAACTTTGGACCAAGATTGTCACAAAAGCTTACTTATTGCACCAAAATCACCACTTTACATAAGTTTGGACCAAAATTGCAAATGGTATGATACCACAGGGACCAAAAATGCATTTCGTTCTTTTATAAATTAGGCCAAAAGAAAAGGACCACATTGAAATTTGTATCACAAAGTAACCAAATTACAAAGGTCAAACTTTTTGGTTGGCGGGTCACATATTGTGGGCATGAATCATCAAGCATGTGCCATGAATAAAATAGTTTAAAATCTTTCATGGACCCCTAAGGCTTTCATCATCCCACGCCCCAAGCAACTTGTTTTCCCTCAAAACCAAATTAGAGAGTTTCATCATAAATAAAGTCCATGGAAAAATGGAAAATACTTGTGTATAAGGTATGATATAAATACTCATCACCCTATCTAACAAGCAAGATATTGTTTACATAAACCCCTTCGACTTATATAGATTTATATATGCATAAATTGTGAAGATGTGAGCTTTAGGGAACCTATAAACGACAAGACCCAAAATACTCGTCACCCACGGATAATTTAAACAGAAAAAACCCACCCGTTTAAATGAAAAAATCAAATGGTAATTCTTACCTTTTGATGCTTCAAAAAATGCTATTGCATCAAGATAAAAAAAAAAAAAAAAAAAAGTTGTATCAAACGCATAACCAGAATCCTTACTATAGTTTCCATCATAGTACAACCTTTCTCATAGTCTTTGATATTAACTTGACTACCGACACACGACAATTTGAGATTAATTATCCAATAGTGTATTTTATTACTTCTAAAACTAGATTATTTTCTCACGTAACACGCGAAATAAACATATTAAGTTTCAAAATAACATAATTAGCGTCGTTACGGCTGCTCGCACATTGTGTATTGTCGATGCCGCATCATGCGAGTCCCCATATATTATTTTGCATCAAAAATGGTTAGTAGGATATGTATGTTAGATCTTTATATAATGACGATGTAGTGTTAAATACAACTAATACATGCTGAAAAATGATGATGCTATTATTAAAAAAATGTATTTTAGTGTAGATGGTTTGTAGTTAATTTGTGTTATATATTTATATAATGACGATATAGAATTAAATATAGACAAAACATGTTTATTTAGTTTAATAATAAAATTCTTAGAAAACATGTTATCTCCTTATGTATACAACATCAAATACCAAATTATTAATTTTAAACCACAATATGTATCTATCTAATAAAACAACATGACATTTATATTAAGGTTTACATTAGAATGTCCAACACAATTAAATATTACCCCATCTGTCCCAAAATAAGTGTTCATAATAAAAATAACACACATTTAAAAAACTTTATAATCATTATATACATATATTTATTGGATGCCATTTTACCACTAATATTTGCAAAGAACTTTAAAATGTTTTATATAAAAAAGATATTAGGGGTAATATAGTTAGGAAAAAAATGAAAATGCGATAGTATAGTTAATTTAACATGTTATTTTTAAAGTTAAACACTATTTTTATAAAAGAAATATAATATAAATGTAACACTTATCTTGTGATGGATAAATAATATATTTTTTTAATCTAAAAACAATAATATGTTTATATGAGTAATGCTTATAGATGTTTAGTTGAACACATTTGGTTACTGTTTAGTTTTGGATATGGAAAAAAATGAGACAAGTATAGTACAATATCAAATATCGACTATGATTGCAAAATCCGAAGTTATTATCGTATTTTAATATTTGAATTGCAATTATATACTCATGTATTAATAAATAAGAATCTATAATGTTTTTATATAATATTATATATATATATATATTGTAATAGCTTATGTTTTCATAATTACTAGATAGATGCTCGCGCGATGCAGTGACGATGGTGGTAACAACAACAGCGTGGTGGTGGCTTCGACGGGTGATGGCGGCTGGTGGTGGTAGTGGCGGCGGCAAGTAGTATAGGTTATTGATGTAAAAGGATACAGTGTAGTTATTTTATAAGTTAAATGATAAATGTTGTAAATTAACTCATTAAATGTATTATAAGTATATCAAATATAGATGTTTAAAAATAGTGAATAAAGGTGAAGGCATTTTAGGTTATTAAATTCCTTTCAAAGCTTTCATAATTAAACATTGTAATTTATTATTAATTTTGGAATATTTTATTTTGATTTATGACATCATGTATTTAATCTAATAGTTCTTATTTAATATTTGAAATTCATTCAAAGGTTCTAGCTTAATCAAAAAGGAATTTAGGTCCTCTTTTATATATTTATATTATATTATATTATTATTATTATTTTTATATATAACTAATAGAGGATATGGTTGCTTCTATGTGACAACTTTATTTAAAAAACAACTAGGATTTTTGCTTATTTGTCCATTCTTAATTAAAAGTCCCCATTCTAAATTGCTATGTATATCTACACCTCATCTCACTTAATATTAAATTGTATAAAAAATCTATTTTTAAAATAGATTGTAATTCCTATAATTAAGTGATTTAAATTTTCAAAAGTTGCATCATTATATATCTTTTATTATATATAATTGCATTCATCTATATCATTGATTTTATGATCGTTCTCATTCTTTCTCGAGTTGTTCTAAATAACAGTATGTTTGTTCAACTTTTTGTACTTTCGTTCTTCTACCATATAATAATCACTTTTCATTCTTCTACATTCTTTACATTTAGAAATATATTATTGTTAGCTTATTGTTAGCAATATGTTTTATCTGTTTCACATACTAATAGTAGATATTTTATTTGGTAAACATGAATTGATGGTATTTTATTTAGTTAGCATTTTTTATTATTTTTAGGTAATATAGATGGAATTATAGTCTTTCATTTTCATTCTTTTTTGTGCAATATATGAGGTTAGTTAATTTCTTATTTCATTAGATTGGTTCGGTATATCTATGAAATTTACTAATTTTTTTTGTGATTAATTACATTAGATTAGTTAGCTATAATACATAGATATAATTATTTTTAGCCATATAACGTACGAGTTTAATCTAGTTATCTATACTCCTTAATAATGGAGCACCCCCCCCCCCCCTTTTTCCCCTCAAAAAAGCCTACTGAATTTCTCAAACTACCCCTATCATTTATTAACTAATTTAAATATCTCCGCCTAATATACCTATAATACCCTTAATGAAATTATTTACAATATACATCTCTCAACCCTTAAAATAACTATTATTTAAAACATACATCCATCAACCCTTAAAATAATTACACTACCCTCTTTTACATCAATTATTTTTACATTAATAATCACATCGCTACCACCGCCGCCACCTGTCGCCGCCATTATCAAACCACCACCGCTACCACCACCACTGCTAACACCATCGCCGCCGCATCGTACGGCTTCTGTCTAGTATATATTAGTAGACGGTAGATACCAACTGATCTCTGTATAGCAACTTTAATTGTCATAAATAGGACGTCCAAACCCTCCTCATGAAAGCTACCAATTTTTTACTTTTCACTTTAACATTTCAAAATATCTAGATACTTGGTTGGATTTTCATATAATTATGATGTCGACATGTAAACATTTAAATGTTTTAAGAACTTATTTATAGAAAGTATTGTAGACATCAATATTATATCTATCTACCTTTGCTCAACTTTCTTATTTTATAAAGGTAACTTTTCATGCACAAACTATATAATTTTAATAAACCTCTGCTAATACATTATAATTAAAAACCATATAACTTCAATAAACCAACTGTCTCCAGTAGCTTCTACACTTTCAAATACTGTCTATTATTACAATTACATTACAAACCATAACTATCTATAATCTATAATCTATAATACTATATAAAAGGGGAACCCCTTCCCCTAAATTCTTAAAAGATAAATTTATGAAACTAAAATTCCTATACCCTTTCTTCACTAATTTATATATCTCCACCTAATATACCTATAATACATTTAATGAAATAATTTATAACAGAGATCCCTCAACCTTAAAAATAACTACATTACCCCTTCTACATCAATTACTTTTACATTCACCACCACATCACCACCGCCGCCCGCACCGCCGCCACCACCAACGCCACCGCCGCCGCCACCATCGCCGCCGCATCGCGCGGGCATGGGTCTAGTTTAAAATAATACTTTGCCACATGGTCATTTTACAAAAATAAAAAATATAATAAAAAAATATAATAAAAAAGATAAATACAAGGGATTACTAGCTTGTGTTGAAAGTTGCATCATATGGATGACGCATTGTAATAATAAAAAAATTAAGTTTTACAAAGCATATGCGCATATAGTGGATGCTTTTAATCTTATGCTTTCACATTTGCGCATTCACACTATCTGTGTACTTAATATACTCCATCCGTGTATTGATGTGCTAAAAGTGTTCTCGTATAATGCATGAAGGTCGAATATGTTTCAAGTGGTTTAGTAAAAGCACACGTTTAAAAGTTTGAAGGCGACGACAGCCGGTGTTCGTGATAATTATGTAAGAAAAAGAATTGTAGTTGTGTTATTCTACAAAATTGATTTTTTTTATTGGAATTTTTTTTTTACGTTTATTGTTATATTGACTTTTCAATCTAATTAATAATATATTAAATTTATGTTTAATTTAATTTGAATTTGTTTTAACTAATTGATTTTGTATTAAATTTTATTAAACTATTAAATACAGGAATAAAATAGTAAAATTCGTGTACTCAAAAATTTAAAATTTAAAATACAACTCAAATGCTTTATAATGTAATATATAAATATAGATATGTGACATTTTTATTATAAGTGGTTCATTATTAATTCTAATCTCAAAAGTAAGTATATCTACTTACACATTTATTTGTAAATTTTTTGAAAGGTTTGATGATAAGTTTATGTATTGAAAATGTTTCGTAGCTAGTTAATGATGTTGATTGATGTACGAAATTTATAAACCTTTATAGACGTTTTAATGTTAAAAAAAAATCATGCTCATGCATCAATTATTAGTTTGGAAACCCTCTACTTCATTTGGAGAGAGGTCAAGGGTTCGATCGTCACTCCCTGTAAAAATAGTTAGGTGTGTGCAGCATATATAATGTTAACAGCATATAACATTTTCCCTTAAAATTATGGGTTCGTCCAAGTTTTTATTATTGAAAAGACTGCTCGCAACTGTTCTTAACGAAACCTTATATAGATTTGTGAATGTTTTCTAAAGATTTTGTTACCTATACTACTTAACATCTATTTCATTAAATCATTTAGTCATAACAACCTTTAAAGCGGAAACAAACAGGGTTGTATTAGTTGGAAAACCTTCTACCTCCTTTGGAGAGAGGTCAAAGATTCGATCCCTACTACCTGTAAAAATGGTCTCATTAGTTTGGAAACCCTTTACTTCATTTGGAGAGAGGTCAAGGGTTCGATCGTCACTTCTTGTAAAAATAGTCAGAGACCTTTTGGAAATAGTCTCTCTAACTTCAGGTAGGGATAAAATTGTCTACATCTCACCTCCAGGGCCGGCCCTATAGTACTAAAAAGCTAAGCATCCGCGTTGGGCCCTCAAAAGTCTAGGGCCTCATATTTTACATAATGGGCTTAATGTTTTATGTTTTATATATTTGAGCTTAATGTTTTGTGTATATTTTACCTTTCCAGTTCCAGCCTTTCTTTTTTCTTTAAAAAAAAGGGGATCGACAGAAACCTGAAAACCTCACACAGCTCTCCATCAGGTCGGCCCTGCACCACCAGCCACTACTGTCCACCACCAGGTTCATCGTTAATTACTTAACCTTATGTCTTTATGTGATTGATTGATTTTTGTTACCAATAAGCTAGACCCCCAAAATTGATCTCGCTTAAGGCCACCAAAAAACTTGGGCCGGCACTGCTCACCTCCCTTATACCTCGTGGAAGACGGTTTGTTTTTAACCTTCAAAGCTAATTCGAGAAAGGGAAATGTCGTTTTTAATTGTTAGTAGAGTCGTCATACTATTTGGGTGTAGTTAACAACTTAACATGATGGGTTATTATATAGAGTTTTGAATAAACCACGAGAATGAGTCCAAAGTGGGGTAATTTGACCCCTATAATTACAAGTTGGCCCGGTTCATGCCTAAAATGGATCCATTGGATATGTACCCGTAACTACAAACATTGCAATCTTTTGATTTAGCATCTAGCGACTTGATAGTTTGTTCCATTAATGACATTATTTTTATTTTTCTTTATTTAAAGTGTACATTATTTTCAGTCATTAGCAATATTTTTATAACCGGGCTGCATATCAAACCGGTGAATCGTGATGAAACCTAGCTAGAAAAACCAAAATTAATAGAAAATATAAAATTAAAACAAGCTTATTGAGATCTTTAATATTTTCTTAAATTAATCATTTTTGACATATTGGTTTTAAAATAATAATTCAACATACAACTTTCAACTTTGTCATGTAATTCAAAAAAATTAAAAATAATTAAAAATAACTCGTGATTTGAAACTAATCTTATCAGTCAATAATATACATATTTTAGGAATAGAGTTTGTCCATAAATTATTATTTATTTTTTCTTATTAACAAATAACAAAGTTTTAAAACATGTTATTTAATTATATTTGGTTTTCCTTTGAAAATAAAGTTTCATCCGTTAAATAAATCAAACTAATCTTATCAATCAATAATATACATATTTTAACATAATTTGTCCATAAAATTATTATTATTTTTTTTATTATCAAAATAAATAAAAAATTTAAACGTTTTATTTTAATATATTTGATTTCTTTTGAAAATAAAGTTCCTTTGGCTATTACATAAAAACTACCTAACTATTTCATGTTAGAACTCATTTCATATATTTTTCTAATCAATACTTTTAAAAGAATCTTTTTATTTGACTGTACATTATACAATGTTAACCAAATATGAAATATACTTACATTGAGATTATTTTATGGTGCCTCTTGTGTTAACACGGGTCTTTATCTAGTAAAATAATAAATAACTTAACTGTGATGAAATTAGTAATTAATTTAAATTTATAGTGTATAAAAAAAAGTTATTTTTTATAGTAATATAATATCTTTTTGCACTAAAATGATACATACATATTGGCTGGTATAGCCGTATAGGTCAGTAATTATGTAAAATAAAATAAAAATGGAGTTCACTGAATTGGGCCTGACCAAGTAGAAGCCCAAAAGCCCGTAATCAATTCAGGGGATATTGACCCATGCGTCATGATCTCATAGGCCCATACATTTATTTATTTACATAATTACATGTAGTCATGTAGACGTGGGCAAAAGAAACCGGGTTGGGCCAACCCGGTTTGGAAAACCCGAAACCCAACCCGTTTCAAAACCGGTTTGAGGAGAAACCAGTTCGGGTTATGCAAACCCGTCGGGTTGTGCCGGGTTCATATATATGACCGTTACCACCGGTTTGGGGACCGGGTTCTCGGAAGCCGGTTTGGAAACCGGGTCGGAAACCGGTTTATATTTTTGACCGTTAGAAAAGTGTATTTGACCTTTTTCTAGCCGTTTGTAACCGTTATATGACCTTTTTTTTGCCTAAAAATTATCATTTTGCCATCCTAAAACTTGTATAAATAGATAGGTTGTGTTTAGTTTATTTACAACAATCCATTTGACTAAAAACACTTAAACGTCATGCCATGAAAATGTATAAAATTGCTAAACAAGAACTTGTCACATTGTTTGAAAACTTAAATACTAGTATTAATTTAACAACGGATGTTTGGTCGGCTCCTCATGGTTTGCCCGGTTCTTACATTTGCGTTACGGCGCATTGGATTGATCCTAGTACTTGGCAAATGATGAAGCGTACGATTGCTTTTGAAAACTTTGAGTATCCTCACACGGGTCGAGCTCTATTTAATATGTTAAAAGGTATTATGGCTTACTTTAAAATTGAACAAAAGGTTTTCTCAATATCATTTGATAATGCAAGTAATAATACTAATGTGGTTCAACACTTGAAACTAACTTATCACCCGCCTTGTGACGGCATTTTTTTTATCATGGTCGATGTGTTGCACACATTCTAAACTTAGTTATGCAAAGTGGTTTAATGGTTGACGAGATAGACGGTGTAAGAAACGATTTTAAAACTATGTTAGAAGAAGTATTTTGTGGGGGTAAACAAAGATATAAAAATTATATGAGGTTGTGTCATGAAATGAATTCGGTTTTTTTAGCTCCTAATTGGGATTGTCCTACTAGATGGAACTCGACTCTTAAAATTTTTGAATGTGCTTTACGCCAAAAAGATACTTTGAAAGTGTTTCATGATCTCCTAGTTGAAAAAAAAAACGGGTAGTTAATAAATTTGAGGATGGAGGTTAGGATTTGATTGAAAAAATAACCAATTTACTTCAAGTGTTTAAAGATGTTACAACTTTGGTTTCGGATGTATATTATCCCACTAGTCAATTGGTACTTAATCAAATTTGGTTGATTTGTTTAAAGTTGGGAGAATATGAATTTGGGAATGATAGCTTTTTTGAAAAAATGATTGATGCCATGAAAAAAAATTTGAAAAAATACTTTAAAGAAATGCCCTAGATTTTTACTTGTGCCGTCGCATTGAACCCCACTTTGAACGTTAGCGGCGTGGAAATACTTTTGTAAAAACTATCGGATGATTTGGGGATGTGGGAGGAGGAACCACTTTTCAATATGCATGTAAACGATCGTTTTAACCAACAATTTAAATCGTTGTTTATGGTTTACAATGAAAAATATGGTTCAAGAACATCTTCTTCAACTTTTAGTTCCTTTTTTCCTACCTCACAACATAACCGGGATCCGAAAATAAACTTATATAATATGGTTATGGAAGAAAACACTAAACGAGCTAGGGGTGACGGTTCAAATGCTAGTAATAGCGAATTTGGGAGGTATACGGGGACGAATTTTGTCGTGAACATGGGATATGATGAATTAGCCAATTTTGATATATTGGCTTGGTGGAAAGCAAGGGAAGGTCAATTTCCCGTGCTAGCCGACATGGTCCGAGATGTAGTAAGTGCCCAAGCTTTTACGGTAGCTTCGGAATCCGCATTTTCGACTAATGGACGGGTTTTATCCATATGAAGAACAAGACTCACACCGACATCCTTGGAGATGTGTATTTGCTTCAAAAAATCACTTAGACGTCGTCCAATGTGTACAAAACACATCTAGACTTGAAGAACCATTAGACTTTGAAGAAGACATACACAATGAAGTGGTGCAAGAGGGTGCAACAATATCACTATCCGATGAAGAAATCCAACTTGATGAAGCAATGCTAAATGAAGACGTTGACGACCAATAAAGATGTTGCTAAATGAAGACGTTGAAGACCAATAAAGACCTAATTTTATTTACTTGAAGACAATTTATTTCGTTATTAGACTATTTTATTTGAAGATGTTTAAGATTGAAGACTATTTGTGCTTGTTTGAAGACTATGTATTTGATTGAAGACTATTTGTGTTTGCTTGAAGACTATATTTGATTAAATACTATTTCTGTTTGAATGTATTGAAATAATATCTATAATAAAAATGTGAATTTTTAAGTGAATTTTTAGTGAATTTTTTTGACATTTTTAGCCATTTTTAAGTCCTTTATTAGCAATTACGTCGAATAATTTTTGTCAATTCACTACATATTGCCAATTGGAAGGTATATTTGGGCCAAGTGTTGAATCATTAGCAATTATGTGCCCAAAAATCGAAGTACGACGAAGAAAAATTGAATTTTTAGTGAATTTTTTTGATATTTTTAGCCATTTTTAAGTCCTTTATTAGCAATTACGTTGAATATTTTCTGTCAACTCACTACATATTACAATTGGAAGGTATATTTGGGCCAAGTGTAGAATCATTAGCAATGATGTGCCCAAAAATCGAATTACGACGAAGTAAAATTGAATTTTAGTGAATTTTTTGACATTTTTAGCCATGTTTAAGTCCTTTATTAGCAATTACGTCGAATATTTTTTGTCAATTCATTACATATTACCAATTGGGAGGTATATTCAGGGCAAGTGTTGTATCATTAGCAATTATGTGCCCAAAAATCGAATTACGACGAAAAAAACATATTTTTTGAAAACCCGGTTTTAGACCCGGTTCTCTAAACCCGATTTATGACCCGACCCCAATCGGGTTGGGTGGGTTGGGTATTTCGGTCCAAAAACCGGTTTGAAACCGGTTCGGGTCGGCCCGAACCCGATTTTTGCTCACGACTATAACAAAGTTTGGCGATCCTATAAATTGCCTTAGGCATCACGAAATCCTTATTCGGGATAAGACAATGATTTCAACTCTAATATAGGCAATCAAAATTGTTAGTACTATTTGCACTATAAACTAGATAAAACGTAAACAAAAATTAGAGTCAAGAACAAAGAATATATGTATGAAAAATCGTATTGAATATTTTTTTTTTCAAAACCTTATATATAGCTATTTGTTCATATGTGAACGAAAATGTGAACAAATCTCTTATAAATAATAAAACAAAATCTTTTATTCTAAATTGGAGTAATCTAGACCATCTATTGAATTTTCTCCTTTAATTTCCACCCTTAGATCAATTTGCTGACATCATCCTTGACTCAACTTTCAGTCAAATACTCTTTTAGTCCTCCAACTTCAGATATTATTTAATTTATTTGTTTTAATGGTAACAATATTTATTTTAATTTTAATAATG
>JAOXNX010053821.1:0-12093 GCA_028566075.1 Solidago caesia | reverse complement strand
AGTTCCTCTGTATAATTCCATTGCGCATTTTTCTTAATGTTGCATCTCGCGTTTCCGCCTCCGGCGGGGTGTTACATTTTCCCTTTGACATCGTTACTCGGCTTGTGGTAGCGGGATCCGGTTTAAATTATCCGCTGTCGAGTTCGAACCTCACCATTTAATGTGTTTTATAAAAGACAAATACTTATTTTAATCTTTTAAAAAAATATATATAGTAGAAAATAAAAATAAATTAAAGCGGAAGACACTAGACTAGATAATATAACAGCACAGCTGGTTGAGTCACCAGGTTTTACACACCAGGTGAGGATTTGATCCGTGATAACTTTTAGAGTGTGATTTTTCCTTAAATGCCTACTCAGCGTTGGATGTAAATAGACTCGGTTAAGAAAACGATCTACTCTAACTGTGCAGGCCCTCAACTTTGAATGGTAAGGGACAATAATATTTGATAGTTGCCGTTAAAAACAAAAACATTAGACTAAGCAAAAAAGTCGATTGCAACAATTAGATATTTGAACATTTTTTTTCTAACGGATAGTATCATCGTGACATCAGTGGTACCACCCAATCATATTTCAACACCAAGTTACAAATTCAAGAAAAAACCCCATATTTTAAAAACAATCTTCTTATAAAATTCGAACCCAAAACCTTATAGTACCATTAATCCTTATCTTACCACCATTGTCACCTTGGTCTATGACCAAAGATTAAAATTTTAAGGGATGTGTTATTTCCACCGCAAGAGACGAAACAACGTACAACAAATACTACATATCGTACAAGTGTTTTAAACACTAAAGGGGTGGAAATAGCTTGAGAAGCGGTGGAAATAGCAAGGCTGAAATTTAAACATGACATTCCTTCAATAATTATTTAATCTCAAAGGTAGGGTCCAAAGCATTAATTAGGAAGACGTTGGAGGGCTAAAATGGAAAGTAAAAAAAGGGACATGTGGGGAAACCGCGTTGAAATTGTGGGCAGTTTGCAGGTCGAAAACTGCAACAATCCAAGATTTAAGTCGGTGTTCGGTCCAACCAAGAATCTTTTTTATTATTAGTTGGTTTAGACCCAGTCCAACATAACTGCCGCCGTAATCCAATTACGATGATGTTTGTGTGCCTTTCCTTGTTTCTTGTCATGCAAAAAGTTTGTTATTTGTGGGTTCATTAGTTAACACGTTGATTACGTGCCTGCCTCGATGTCTAATACCATCTCCAATGCAACACCTCGAATTCTCAATTTGAATCACTTTTGCTTCCAACTTAATACTTTAAAAATAAAGTTTTAAAATGTCACATCATCATTAATATAAATTAAAATATAAATTATGTTAAATAAAACCACATTAATCTTTAAAAGTACATATACATATGCATCATATACACACATAAAAACACACAAATCACACACAAAACACATAAATCACACACACATTAGACGTATACACACATTTCACACACATACATATACATATACAGGTACTGGTTCAAATAAAACAAATATTAAAATAAAATAAATAAAACAAGCTTCTTTTATTAACTGAAAATCGTTGTGCATCATGAAAATATCCGTGCATCAATGTATATATTTTTAGGCTTTATGAATCTTCGTACATCAGTTTTATCATGATTAAAAGGTCAGGATCTTATCTTATTTGTTTTACTTTAATACTTGTTTTACAATAACCAACCTGTATATACATATATTCATATATTAAACCCCACCCCCAAGCAAAATCCAAACACTCTTGCTCACAGGGAGAACCTTGGGCTTGAGCGTTGGCCAACACGCCGACTCCTCCAATGTTGACACGTCGAAAACCGGTGTGCTGGGGGCAAAAACACCGGCCCGAGCCCTTGCGTTGGAGATGGTTTAATAGGGAAAGTAATAGCTAGGCATAACAATACTAATCTGATCAAATGAGCATCTATCTGACCCGATCTATTACTGACGGATATGAATGAATTTAAATGGATGAATATTGGATGTGGAACAAATATGAATGTTTAATGAAATGAATATAGATACAGATTTATCATTCATAGATTTTACCAGTTTTCCATTAGACATCAAATTTAAAAACACACACTCCATCAAACATCAAAGAGAGTACCACACACATACTTAGAATGATTCCGTTTTCATTGTTTTTAAATAATTACCACTATATAGCTTTTGAATGATTGTGATCAAACACTGGAGTTATTTCATATTGTGGCTATTCAAAAGTTTATCGAGTACTAATCTCTAAAGTCAGATGAAAAATAGAAAATCCACTTTGTATACTCGAATGACACAATTTTCATCATTTGGAGATACTTGGTATTCATTCATTTAAAATAAGTTTTTTATTAAAAAAAATTACTAAGTTTTAAGAAAATAGTAATCATTGTGTAGTAGCAAGATGACTATATTACCTTTGCTTTTTGCACAATGCCTAAATAATTAGTTGTTTGTATAAGTGTATCAAGGATAAATGATAAGCCATTGGGATCTTGGTCCAGTGGTCAGGGTGTTTTCCCTTTATTCTGGGGGTCTTATCAGGATTCGAACTCGGAGTAAGTACATCAATAGAAAGGTAGACATTTATTTCATGACAGATTTTTAATTAATAAAATAATACACGGGGGTTGTTTCAAATTGGGCCAATTCAAGAGTTTATTGAATAGTAATCTCGAAATTTTGATGAAAACATACAAATCCACCCATATACTCCAGCGACTCGATTTTCATCATTTGGAAATATACTAATTATAGTTGCAACCAAACAGAAGAGTTATTTCAGAATGTGGCTATTCATAAGTTTAAACAGTGAGTGTTGTTGGATATTTTAGTGTAATTAGATTAACTTGTTTGACTATTATCGTTATAATAAGAAATCATATAGGTTTGGTGGTGTGGAGTGCACGTCTATTTGAATTTATTATAACCTTAGGGGGCAAAGCCCCTAAACGACGGGGGTCCGGGGGAAACGCCCCCGGTAGCAGGGTTCAATGGGCAGAGCCCCTGGCTGGGGTTGAGCTTGAGGGACCAAAATTAGCAACTTGGAAAACCCTTGCAAATAACTGCCATTTAGGCAATTAATGGGCCAGAAATCCTTATTTGCTGGCTCATTCCTTAATCCTTATTCGCTGGCTCATTCTCTCTGGTTCACGCTCTCAATACACACACATACAGAACATTCTTAATCTCTGGATTGTATCCGATTTATTAATTTGGGTGAATCGCCAAATTGATTCGATCTGAAAGTGATTATATGCCTTTCAGAGATTCCAATTATCCGGTTATTTTATTCGTTTGACTGAATATTCCAACAAGTGCCCTTATTTTTATTTGTTTTAAAATGTATATGTTTTTTTTTTTATTTGTCTCCTTTTTATACTTAATGAAAGTTTAACCTAGTCAACATTCATAAACCAATTCATTCTCACACACACTCACTTTCAAGTTTCACTTTTCACTATCTCATTTCCATTGTACCACCACCGTCATCACCGCAGAGACCTCTGTCATCGTCGCCGTCTTCACCGCACAAATTTACTCACATTCAAGTTTCCCATCTCTTTTGAAGACCACCACCGTCATTGCCAACATCACCCACCGGACCTCCGTAACTCCATCCCCCGTTCCTCCCCTTTCCTCCACGATGCAGAAACAATTTTTAGCCCAAGTCAAAGAAAGTCAAAAACTGGAACTGCCGGTTTTCCGATTCGCCGGTCAAGTGCATGTCCGTTTCAACACATAGAACCGAACCATTAATGCTACCGGGTCCCGGTCTGGTGGTGAAAACATTGCTTTCAGCCACACATCTACTATATATTTTGAAACAAAACCTATACGCTATTTGCTTTGGAACCACCTGTCCGTCGAACAATTCCTAAGACTAGTATTATTATAACCCACACTACAAAGGAGGCAAGTAATGCCATGGGAACTTATTCAACGTAATTTAAGGTTTATGTTGGATCGGATTTTATAATATCGACTTCCATTATATAATATAAAATTGGAGATGTAATATGTTATTTTTAAAAAGATAAATAACAATAATGTTTTTAAAGGAAATATTTATTAAATTAATTTAAACTTACATAAGTTTATTCAATACTATAAACAGTAATTTCTCATGAAAGTATTAATTTAAAATGAATATCATATGCTAGTATTTATAGTATATTATAAATCATTTGAGTTATGTTTTACAATTTAAAATTTCAAGTATACAGAATTTATTATTTTACCCATGTATTTGATACTTTAATAAAATTTAATATAGTATTATAATTTAAAAAGTCAACTTAATAATAAATGTAAACAAAATTTAAATATAAAATCAACTTTAACACCACTATAACTCCTTCTTTTACAAAATTATCACGAACACCGGCTGCAATTATCCCGAACTTTTAGCCATGCGTCCTTGCTAAACAACTTAAAACATATTTAACTGTCGCATATCGTACAGACACACTTCTATTGAAAATGTCCTCCCAAAGATCTTAAACATTGAGCCCATATGTAGAGTGACATGATAAAAAAGTTAATGGTGAAATTTTTTGTTAAAGACCAACATAGTATGATTTACCATTACGTTAAACAAAATACACAAACACCAATTACATTACAATTTACAAACTTAAACATATAGTGAATGGAAGAAACATCAACGAGAAATTTTACAAAAATCATCACTATAATAATCTTAACCCACGATATAAAAGAGACAAATTCTTTTTAACATATGTTATTTTAAAAACCCTCTCTAACGTATGTAATTTTGCTTGTTTTTTAGTTGAATATTTTTTAACCGTATTAATAAAATCCCGACGTTAAAAAATAAAAAAATAAAAAATAAAAATTCACGAGGGATTAAAAAATAGCTCCCACGTTTAATTTTGAATTTTAGAAATCATCATCATATAACGATTTTTATATCTTAATCGACTAATTTTATTTCACAGTAATTTACAAGTTCTAATCTATGGCCCAGAAACACTATAGATATCGATCTAATGGCTCTTAAAAATAGATTATTATCAAGGGTGATATTGAAAGTCAGTATTTGGGTGGAACAAGACCAAAAATCAACAAAACTAGTAAAATACCCGTGCGTTGCCCGGGTTATGATTATTAAAATATATTTTATTTATAAGTCATATTAAACAACTAAAAAATGAGACCAAATAGATCAAATTAACATAAAATTACACATAACCGTAAAGAAAAAAAATGATAATATATGTAAAGATACGAATAATCCACAAAGTCATAAAAAAGATATAATCCAAACACAAGTCGAAACACAAGATGAGATATGTTCAAACCATACCATTCAATCACATATATAGTATTAAAGTAAATAGTTAATATACAAAATTAGGTACGAAATTATTGATTAATGCAATAGCTTGAGGTTTCATTTATAAAAGAATACTTATGCCACTTTGAAGAGTTTCATACAGTTGGCATGTAAATCGTTACATTTATCAACACCCTATGAATTAAATTCCCCGGTGCTTATGAAATCCTTCAAAAATATTCTACTAAAAGCTTTCAACAATGCATTTAAAAACAATACTACATGATCATACTATTTATCTATGTTCCTATTACTTCCTTATTAAATTGACCCAGTCCATCCTATTTTGACTCCATGAATCATTCAAATATGCAAAAACTTGTCACAAATGCATTCTTAATATTTTCACTTATTTGATCGTTTCCATCGTACTACATTGATGAAGTCCATGCATGTTTCATAACTAAAACATCTACTCCTTGCATATGATTATTAGAATAGTAATATGGTCATTATTTCAAAATCGATAAGAATAATGCACATTAAAGATTAGTGAAGCATACTCCTTGTCACTGAACCATGGAGAATCAAAACTGAACCATAGAGGAACAAAATAGTAGTCGTGAAATCTGTTTACAGAATTGAGCATTGCAAGCATATATATAACATGAAATCAGTTGTGATATGTTTGGTTTGTCAATATTGTAGCAGCATGCATGGACATAAAGAGCTCTTTTAATTTTGTTGTTTCTTGAACACATGCTACAAATCTCATACAAACTTTGTTAGGCGAGCACGAAGATCTATCAGATGATTAAGGCGATGTTTCTTAAAACCATGACCATATAAACAACAAAACATCCCAAAATTAATACCATGATCATAAGCAATGTACACAATAAAAAAGAGTGAAATCAAAGCAGATAATTAATCAATTTAGTTGAAAGAAAAAGATCATAAGTTTGCAAGTTGAAATACAATAGTCATAATAAATAAATCAATAAAATGTTTATCTTAATAAAGAGACTAAAATATGGACCGTAATGTAACACCCAAAAGACCAAAAGTATTAACAGCAAATGAACTCACAAATACTCTGAACGCTCGTAGTTTTTTTTTTATTAAGCTGAAACATGTAAATACATGAGAAAGTAGAAGCCCTTATATAGGGCGGAATGAACGTAAAAAACCTCAACAAACTAAGACTCTATCAACATAATTTAGCTGTTAAGTCCTATTATAATGGAAATTAAGTATTAGAATATTATAAGCAGAAGACTTGGTCACGAGCACTCATGCAAACACTTGAATCACTTTATCATCCATCCATTTTAAAAATAAAACTTTTGCTAAGAAAAGGGGATTTAGTTATTGAGTGTATGGTGCTGGTAAATATATATTAACCTATGTTTAATTATCCATGTAACAATCACTCCGTTTTAAATGGAGTACTTTATACGGTCAAGATCAAAAGAAATTTCAATCCAATGATCAAGATTAAATAAAAATAACACTCACCGTTAACAATATATATATATATATATATATATATATATATATAATTTATTACATGCATTCCATTAATGTGTAAAAATATACCCTTTTGAATAAACTTTTTAATATTTATGAAAATCCTATATCAATATCAATTACTTATAAACTCTCATGCAATTAAGGAGCTCACGTTTGTAATCAATCTTGGATTCTTAGCCGACTCAGTCATGCAGATACAATGTATATCCATCTCATTGCTCACTATACAAACAACTAAAAGATTTATTTTGTTAAACTATTACCAATATACTAAAGCAAGATTAAAACATCATTTGATCAACACGTGACGTAATATTTAAGCGACACGTGTTATATTGAACCTATATAAATTCAATCTTATTTTTAGTTACCTTATATAAAATATTTTTAAAAAATATTATTATTTGCTAGATATATATCCAATGTATTTAATATACCAAATATACTATTATTATTATTATTATTATTATTATTATTATTATTTATAAACATCTTTGATATCTTTTTATGTATATCTAAAATATGTTTTTTTTTGTACAATTTGATCGATATATATCATACCATATATAAAATTCTAATGCTATGTAATAAATAAATGGCATACATGCTTCAAAATTGTTAACGCTTGACGATTTGACGAACATATAGTTTATGTAATAAATAAATGTTACACATAGTTTATAACTAATATATTTTAAAGATAATGACTATATACAAATTTAAATTTAATGAATAAATGTTAATATTTCCCCTGTTATTAATCGGCAATGAAAGTCGTGTATATGTATCCATTTAAAACATTTTAATACAAATTCTTATTATCCACTTAAAATGTTAACAAACTATCCACTTAAAATGAAAGAATTTATAGTATACATAAAATAAATATTGTGGTCATCTTATCCAGTATAATAAGCACATGATTAATTAGGATGTTAACAAACTATCCACTTAAAAAGGGGAATTTACACGGCCAGGATGAATTATATTTGATATCCTACGGTCACCTTTCAAAGTTAGATTTTTTTTATTGACTAACCGGAAACAATATATATATATAATAAATCATTTTGTATTATATATTTTTAGTTTTTAATTTTCAAAAACCGATGTTTTTTTCCAATTATGTGTGCAACACTTGTAATTTGGTATATTTGATTTGTTTAATAAGACTTTTGAAATTTTTGTTATGTCGTGATATATTAATTGCTCTTATTTTTTACTTCTAGCTAGTATATATAAACAAATTTTAAATGTTATGTGTTACCATATGCTTTTACATATTGAATCTCAAAAAAGAAAAAAGAAAATAAACGTTTTAACCGACCAAACCAAACCCGTTTAATTGGTTTAGTTGGTTTGGCTTGACATGACAATTTAAACAGATTGGTTTGAAAAATCGTTAAACCATTTATATTGGTTTAGTTGAGATTTTAAGCTAAAACCAATCAAAACAGACCATCCACGTCCCTAACTATTATCATATAAAAGATTTCTCCTCCACTAAATCATAATCATCATCTATTAAACTAATTCCTCAGTCACGTTCTTATTCAATAATTCCAACAATTTAAAACAACTCCGCTATTAAATAAACTAATTTATTAATAATCTCTCACATAATTTATTAAATTATTACAACAATTCCAACAATAAGAGTAATTAAGACGTTAGATAGAAACGTCTGTTAGAATTTTATTTTCTTCCGTGTTATCTATATGCACATACTTTTATTGTGTATAATTGTTGATTAATCATTGGAACGTAATCATTAGAATTGGTAATAAAACTCGATTGATTCATATTTTGTTGATTAATCATTCGAACGTAATCATTAGAATTGGTAATAAAACTCGATTGATTCATATTTTCGCTTCTGTAAATATGGTATTAGAGCCGAAGGAAAAAAAAAAAAATCCACCCTTGTTTTTCATGAGGCTTTATTTGAGTTTTTTAATCCCAAAATTATGATTTTAATAAAGAGGATGTTATCTTTATACACCTTTCAAAAAAAAAAAGTAGTATATAGAAATATAGATAATGCAAATTTTAACGTTAACTGACATTTACAACTATTTATTTTATGTTTTATTTAATGAGTTTTGTTTGCATATGTATAAAATAGAGGGGAACCCGCGAAAAACGACGGCGGTGGTGTGGTGGAGGTGGTAGTGTGGTGGGTGCGGCGGAGACTTGTGATGGTGGTGGCAGCGATGACGGGAGGTGGCGACGACGATTGGCGGTGGCGGTATCGATGGCGGTGGTGGCGGAAACTGTCGGTGGTGACGGCGGTTGGTAGTGGTGACAGGTGGCGACGGCGACGGCGGTGAGTAATGTAGTTATAGATGTAAAAGTAATTGATGTAAAAGTGAGTAGTGTAATTATTTTATGAGTTGAGGGATAAATTTTATAAATTATTTCATTAAAGATATTTTAGGTATATGAGTTAATTATAAAAAAAAAAACTTTTGAAACTAATGAATAATTTGAGTATTTTAAATACATAAAGTTAGAAGGAAAAAAAAGAAAAGAAAGAGATAACTTGTTTTATAAGAATAAAGAACGGTGTATTTGGTTTAATGTAATGAAAATAAAAGAAAGTGTTTAATTGTCATTGACTTTGTTTGGTTGATAAGGTTGGATTTTAAAATTGGATATCAAATCCAAGATAAAGGGCATATATCAAACCCACCAATAAGGTTGGATTTTAAATGGGTTCCATTCCCACTAATTCACAATATCAAACCAAAAGTATAGCCTGATTCCTGATTACTACCTACGTACAATCCACTTCAATCAAAATAAGAATAATTAATTACCTGCAAGTGCCTGGATGATGTTTCTGTAACCATCGAGTGTTCCTATAATATAATATCCATTCAAAAAATAAAAGACTTAGATTACTACTATACTTAATTATATATATTATAGGTTGTGATGATTAATTAAAAGAGATGAAAGGTAGAAAACGAGAGGCAAATGACGATCTTACATGATACTTCTGAAGTTCCAAAGATATCTCAAGTTCCCTGACAACCTGTTCCATAGTTGGGCGTTCTTCTCGTTGTTCCGTCAAGCATGCATATGCTACATTTGAGAAGATTTCAATTGATTCTGAGTATATACTTTTCCGCATATCAGGATCTATCATTTTATCCAGCGTTTTGTTCCTCCAATGTGATCTGGCGAATTCGGAAAAGTTCCAATCATCCTCTTGCGCCCCGTTTGGAGTAGATGCTTTCCTCCCAAACAAGACTTCAAATAAAACAACGCCGAAGGAGAACACGTCTGACTTGGCAGTCAAAGCTCCGGTTTTTTCATATGCCGGGTCCATATATTGTAAGGTGCCCTTATATTTATCAGTAGAAAAAAGAGTATTTCTTTGCGCTACCATGGCAGATTCAAAACCTTGTAACTTGGGTTGCCAGTTGTCATCTAGCAAAATAGCCGAGCTCTTGATGTTGCCATGTATGACATAATAACCAGGTACCACGAAATCAGATAAATGAATGTATTTCAATGCTTGTCCGACGCCAATACATATGCTCAGTCTTTGCCTCCATGTGAGGCCGTTTGGCCCAGATAGAAGATGTTCCGCCAGACTTCCATTGGCCTCTTTCTTATATATAAAGAGCAAAATACTGTTAGCAGCATTAGGAACTTTAGTCCAATTTAAGAGGCAGCTGATATTTTCATGTTTGAGCAAGCTTGATATAACAACCTGCATATGATTATCCTTATTCGTGTTGTGCTCCCGTGCTATCAAGAATTGTCCGCTGTAGAACTTTCCAGAGGATGAGTCTTGTGCGATGAGATTAACATCAGCGAAGTTGTTGGTATCTGATTCTAAGATTTCAAATGGGATGTAGAAGGCTGTGGCGGATCTTTCCATTTCTTTTTGAATTTCACTCCAATAAAGTTCATCAAAAGAAAGCATTGATGTTTGAGTTTATATATCAAATTGAAGTAAAACACGACACAAAATACTTAAAAGGAATCAGGCCAGCAGGAATTGCAGAATGTTTAATGAATTGAAGGAGAGTGAAAAAGGGGGGTCGAGAGTTTGTTTCTATGCTGTCTAACCGGTGTTTGATTATCGAGTAAAAAACGACAGGGAGGTAATTAACAGATCGAGGGGGTGGTGGGTTTAATTAACTGGGCGGGCTGCAAAAAAAAAAGGAAGATTGGATATTTTGATTATTGAATGCACACACAGTTACTCAAAAATTTAGTGGCGACGACAAGATTGGAATTTCCGCTTTTTTTAGGGATATATATGAAGATTTTAAAATTTTCGTCATTCATTGTTTATTTAGTCAATTACTTCTAGTAATCCACATAAATTGAATTTGACTCCAACCTAATCGTTAGACAATATATATATTTTTTAACAGCAGATATTATTAATTAAAAGAAAACCAGAGGCTACAAGCTAAACATTAATCATCATCCGTCGTTCTTTATTCGTTTTTAATAAGAGAGATGATAATTTTTTATAAATAATTTTTTATTTATGTACTACAAACAATTTATAGTCTTCTGTACAAATAATATATTATAATAATAGATTAATCAAAACTTGTGATAGTATTATCATCTTTCGTTTAATAAATTCTAGATTTAGACCGATGTCAAATATACGAGAACTTTATGGCATTTTTAAAATAAAACGAATTATTAAATATGTGTAATCAAAAAACCTTTTAAATTTAAATTTAAAAATATATGAAAAACAAACTGGTAATTTAAATGTAAAGAATGTAAGTAAAATCAAAGTAAAGAAATATAATTCTGAATCATTTTTGTTAGTCCAGTTTTACTGGACCCGACCAGATTAACTGGACACTGAAGATTTGTCTGTAACATAAATAGAAACTAGTAATCAATACTTGTATAGTGAACCAATTAATAGGTTCAGATTACTATTGTTTCACTTCAGTCTAAATCGATATAAATCTGAAGCATTCCCAATGAAGTCGAAGACTAAAGAAGAGAAGAAAGAAGATTGTCTCAGCGGCGGAGTCCAGCAGACAACTTACCAGATTTACTGAAGACCTCTCCAGTGGAAAATATCTTACAAATATTTTACACTGTTTTTATAATACCACTTGCCTTTACCACTTGTTTATACAAGTAGGTCGTAATCATATCTTATATCTATAAAGTAAGATTACGATGAGACGATTGAGTATAAGTATGTATATACGTCCAATCAAGGACTTTTATGTACATACTTTATGCTTAAGTATGGGGCG
>JAOXNX010053805.1:0-12096 GCA_028566075.1 Solidago caesia | reverse complement strand
ATCCTAACTATACACTAGCATTTTCATGTGGGGTTGAGTAGCATAATGCTTGTAGACCTGCAGTTTGATTCTAACTACTTTCTTAGAATTTTTGGGATGAATGGAGTTTTTCTGGGTTTGATTAAAAGAACAAGGCGGCCAGGCTTTGACACATGGGGGGAAAAGCCGGTCATGCCAGCTCCGGCTTTGAGACAACTTAAAGACCGGAGTTCATGTTAGGACCAAGATTCGATGGCATGACTTGGTCGCTACCGTTTGTCATCAGCGACCCTTAGTGAACACACACGTCAACATTAAGTATGTTGACAAAATTAAATGACATTCCAATATTGTAAGTCAAAAAGAAGTGGAAATGTAGGAAGAGAAGCTCTCCCATAAGAGGGCCACATGTTTGACTACAACTATAAGACGAATGTTGTGTTAGGACCAAGATTCACTGACTAAGACTTGGTTGCTGAAGTAGGTTATCAGCGAGCCATTTTTAAAGATGATGTGTTAATCTTATCTTATACTTGTAAGTCAAATATAGACGAAAAAAGAGATTGGAAACCTGAACCCAAATGGTCACATGACTAACACACAACAGGTCATGTGACCTAACCCATTCCCTTTTAAGAAAATATCCAAGAATGTGTAAGTCTCTTCACAGGTTTTTCTATTTCACCCGAAATGACAAAAGAACAAGAAGACAATTCAGAAGCATTAATTGTTAATATACTCTACCAATGGATTGTTGACAATCTCTTTCACATCAACATCCACACATCTCGAAGACTGTTGTCTCTCTTCAAGTATAAAGGCAACACTTGGTATTAACATATTAATACATCAACATCCACAACCTCTTTCACATCTTTCACATCAACATCCACAACCTCTTTCACATCAACATCCACAACCTCTTTTACTAAGTGTATTTGTAAAAACCTTTGAGTCTTTAAGTAGTCTAGACTCCACAACTAGTTCTTTAACTCGACCATTATATCACCGTTTATTGTATTAACATATTAATACATCATACAATTGGTTAACTAGTTTTTGTGCTTTAATTTCTGTTATTTGTTTTCTATTTGATTATAAGTTGTGCAAACTTAGGAACCATCACATTGACGTGACCAACTCATGTTGAATGGACAGTTTGTATAAAACCTTTTACACGTCTTCTTTTTAACCAAAATGGCTAAGGAATATGATAGACAAGTAAGAGGCATTAAATGTTAATTATACTTCACAAATAGAATGTTGACAAGCTTCTACACATCAACATCCAAGACCTCGAAGGCTGTTATAAGTGTTTCGATAAAAGGCAACAGTTGGTGAAGACCAGATGTTTCTTGTCCGTCCTTCTGGGTGTTTGATTCCTTGAGCTTTTGCAATATACGTTTCATAGGCAACTAGTGAAGTTTGTTCTTCATCTATGTTTGATGTTAGTGTATTGTAATAGTTCGAATCTTAGTTAGTTCTAGATTCCTATAACAAGTCACTCTTGTTATAAAGTATAATTTGTATTATGTGTAACTCTTACGTTATAAATAGAGTTAACCGTTGATTGCTTTATACTTAGTGTTTTTATTTATATACTCTATAAGTTAATTGAGTAAATTGTGTGAAAGTTTGAGAGCCAATAGTTCCCACTTTCTTAAGATAGTAGGAGTTTTATAATGCTTATATTATAACTTGTAAATTAGGAAAAACAAACTAAAGAATACGAGCTAACTCCCGTTGATAACTCATAATTTATGGTATTAAAAATAAAATTTAGCAACCAAAGATAAGATATACTAGAAAAAGGATACAACGTATAGTATTTCTACAATTTCATCATTTCATCTCTACTAATCTATACTTCTATACAACATAAAATATTTTGAGGGTTGTTTTAAAATTTGAATTTTTAAATACATGTATTTAATAATTTAATAACATTTAATGTAAAATCAATTAGTTAAAACATAAATTTAATATATTATTATATAACTTAAAAAGTTAACATAACAATTAACGTAAAAAAAAATTCAAATATAAATTATTAAATTTTATAAATCAATTTTATAAAAATTCAAATATAAATTATAAATCAATTTTATATCATACTACATTAAACCTCATCTCTTACACAACTATTACGGACGTCGGACGTCATCCACCTCAAACTTTTTGTTGTGTGTGATTTGGTTCTGTGCATTGTAAATACACATTTATAGTTTCAATATAACGGTATTGTTTATATAAAAAAAAAAAAAAAAAAAGAAGTTGAGACACTTGCCATTTGGTAATTAAAAGAGGAAAATATGACGTTGGGGAGGGGATTCTCTTTTATTGTTTTTTTATTTTATTTTTAAAAGGTTGATTCTCTTTTTAAGTGTTTTTTAAGTACCTTTCAAAAAAAAAAGTGTTTTTTAAGTGTCGAGGACTCAGACACTTAAATTTGATGTTATTTGTTATGTAATGTATTTTTATGGAGTGTCATCAACATATATTAGAAGGGAAAAAAAAATAGTAAGTTTACTCTTAAGTTATTCTTGATCGGCAAACAAAACACATTACATATATATTATTTAGAGTGTTAGTAATGGCCACACCATCACACCAAGGTGGTGTGTCACATCAACACCACCCCAGAACCACAACACAACAATACTATTTTTGTAACAATGACCTTAAAAATGATAACTCGTAATAGCTCAATACCCAATCAAATAAAAAAAAAATCAAACACTAAACGACCATAATTCTCTTTTACTGTGGACCCCGATAGATATTTTAAGACATAAAGCATTTAATTTTCTTATGGTTAACAGCAAGCTTGATCACACTTCAAAGACTTAGAGTGGAACTCCTTTTACTGTAACAACCTGTTTTGATTCTATGATTTTTTGTTTATATGTTTGTACTCTTCTAGCTTCCCGTTAGTTCTAATAGTATTAGGGATTATTATGTTGTCGTTCAAGAAAAATTCATCAAACTCTAAACTAACATTTATCGAGCCCTAGTTTGACCAATAATAAATACGGAAACATTAAAAGTTATCGCTCTTATTTACATTTATCATCTATTAATTAGTACTTAATTATTTGCTGTTAGAATCAAAATCTGGGCGAAACTATAATATAGGTGACCAACAAGTTCATTATTTGCCAACTATACGGATGCCCGCACGATGCAACGGCGATGGTGGTAGCGGCGATAGTGTGGTGGTGGCGGCGACGGGTGGTGATGGCGGTGCCAGTGGCAGTGGTGCAGTTATTGATGTAAAGGTACTTGATGTAAAAGGGGGTGATTTAGTTATTTTGGGAGTTGGGGGATAAATGTTGTAAATTATTTAATTAAGGATATTTTAGGTATATGGGTTAATTATAAACAGAAAGCTTTTGAAATTAAAGGATAATTTGAGTATTTTAAAGACAGAAAGTTGGAGGGAAAAAAAAGAAAGGGGAGGGGCTTTTGCTTTATATAGGAGTAAAGATAAGCTCTTGATTTAGTGGTCTAAGGGAAAGAGGAGAGACTTTATCTCTCTAGGAGGTCCCAAGTTCAAACCTAAACATGAGTGTTTAACCATTAATTTAGGTATCATCTTGCAGTTGTTAGATTGGCTTAATGAAATTTATCGTTAAAAAAAACACAAGTTCGTTATTTACCTAGTTGACTCAAAGATATCAAATACTATCTCCTTTACCCCACAAAAATAAACTTAAACTATAATATAATATTTTTGAGATATTGTATTCACATCTTGTAAGGCCAATGCCAATAGGCACGACATCATGTTGGATTCTCACGTTCTGGAAGCTACTATTGTCACCATCACGTTCTGATCCACGTTCTGATCCACGTTCTGAGAACGCCTATCATAACGGCCCCGTTCTTGGCCGTTCTGGAGCTTGCCGGCTTCTTCAAGATGCGAGAATGTGGCTTGCGTGTGGGGCTCACTTGCTTAATTTGAAAACCAACGGCTTAATTCTTTCTTTTTTTCTTTTTTTTTTCCCTTAAATTTTTCCTTATATAAACAATCATTCCTTTCACCATTTATAACACTTTCATTTCCAAAATTTCTCTATAACATTTCATTTTATTTTTACACAATCCTTTCTTTCACAATTCCAAATGGCTTCTTCTTGAAAAAATGTCAAACACATGACAATCTTCGAGATGAAGAACTCAATGCAGGCAGATATGGTAGATGACTATCGGTTCCAAGAAGAGTTGATGGTAGTTGTCAAGTGTCAACAGATTAGTGGCGAAGAAGGATGGTTGCTATAGGAAATAGAGTCACTAGAAGAGTCGGGGCGGCTAATTTCTCTGCTTGAACGACAATACGTTACCTACCTGAAAAAGAAGATCGAGCAGGTGAAATTGGAAATTGGCCAAATTTGGAATGCTAGTTTCACGTTGCGAGAACAGCTCACTTGGGCCGAAATGTGGCAACAAAATGTCGGTGAAAACAAAACGGTCGTTGAAGTGAAGTGACCAGGGTACAACCCTGAGAATATCGATGAAGAAGGATTTATTAAGTCGAAGTAATATTTTTTTTAGGATTCGTATTGTCTTTTTTTTATTTCAATTTAAGATACGTAATGTTTTTATTTTTAAGATTTGTAATTTTTAAATTTTTATGATTTGTAATGTTTTTATTTTTAGGATTTGTAATTTTTTTTATTTTTATGATTAGTAATGTTTTATTTTAATTAGTAATGTTTTATTTTAATTAGTAATATTATTTTATTTAATTTTATGTTTTAAATAAATGAAAATGATGTGATAATAATGTATAGTAACGGTAGGAAATTAAGAATATGATAATGAGAGTTTCTTATTGTGTGAAATTCTACTGAACTTCTGGAAATGAAAAATGATGTGGCAGTCCGTGAGAACGAGGGCTCCTAGCCTATTGCTATAGGTCTAATAACGATATATATTTGTATCAGTATAGTTTAGGAACCAACATTAAACTATAAAAGTTAAAAATAGTATGAAACTATGAACATAGATATGAAAGATAAGTATTATAGTTTAAATTAAATTGCTTCTTTCTCTAACTATCAATAGTTTTTAATATATTTACCCCGTTGAAAAAAAATATTATAGTTTAAATAAGTGCGTCTTTAACAAACATGTCACATGTGAAATGACAATCACTGAATTGAATCACCTTATCTATTTAGTATTTTAATATATGGTTTAGTATTTCAAAATATAAGCAACTTATCTCATTTTGTTATTGTGGGTATGCAATTTTAATCTTGTGCATTGTATGTAAGTAACTTATTATTTTGATTGAATCATGTAAAAATGTATACGTGACAATCATATGAGCTGCCACGTGTAAGTTTTTGATTGGTGCAAGTAAAAATGTTATATGATTTGATCAAAATAACAAGTTACTTACATACAATGCACAAGATTAAAGTTGCAAACCCACAATGACAAAACGAGATAAGTTGCTTACATTTTGAAGTACTAAACCCTAGTAAATAATGCAAACTGATGCAAACCACGTCCACGATTTTGTAATTGGCGTGAGTTTTTTCATCCTTTCTACGGTCCTCGCAGATAAGGTGCTGGAAAGAGTCTAGATTGTATTGTTGTAACTTTTTGGCCTTCTAATGCTTTGTTAAAGCTGCAGGTCACAAGTTCGAAACTTGTCAAATAAAAGTGAAGAAACTATATTTAGTGATCTATACGGTGTGCGCTCTGGTTACCAAGACGGTACATGTGACCAGAGGGTTCCCCCATTTACCTTTTTTAGTTTGACTTTCATTAGTAATATAATTATGCCATTTAAAAAAAAAACCTAAAGCAAACTATTTAACCATAGTTGTATCATAATACGAAAAATAAAAGTAAATAGAAAAGGTAAGGTGGAATGAAGAGAAAAAAATAAATAATAATTCAAACCTCAATGAATACGATATTCAAAGTTTGTGAATTCATAAGCTAGATTAACACTTTGTGGTGTTTTAATTGGTGTTTGGGGGACGCACAATGATAAGGGGAACGTTTATAAGAGAGGAGGGAGGAGGGGAAAGATGAGATGAAGTAATATAGCGGTATCATGGTGTATACCACCCCTTTCATGAAAGATGGAGCAAGATGGAGTTTACAAGATGAAAAAAGTTGGATGTCTTCTTGTTTAGTAATAAATATATCCATTTAAGTTGTATCTTTTGTTTTAGTATTTTTAAGTTGTATGTTTTTTAAAGTAATTGTTTAGGTATTTTTAATATTTTAGTAATTTGTATTAGTTTTATATTTTATTTAATTTAATGAAAATTGTAGTTTAAAAAATAAGAAAAACAAAAGGTGAGAGATGAAAAATAAAAAAAATATGAATATTTCTTGTAAAATGAGATGAAGAGAGATGGATAATATGAAAGAATATTAAGTGAAAGATTAAAGATGAGGAGGCTCCCTCCCTCCTAAGAAAATGGGTTGGTTTTCTTTCTGTGAAAGTGATATTTTGTAGCTAAATTAAATGGAATAAAGAGTTTGTATTTGTTACAGTAATTAAAAAGGTTTATACAAGGTAGTTTTTCTAAAATTTAAAAATATATATGCATACTAATTTTTAGGGGGTTGGCAACGGGTGGATTAAAGACGTGGTAACACCGCCGTCGACGGTGTTGGGTACGGTATGGTATGGAATCGTGGTAAAGTTCACCGCAAAAAGAAGAATGGAATGTGGCTATTGAATGTAAAAATTTTACCTTTTATTTTGTCTTTATGTCTTTTTGTCTTTTGTGATTTTTTTTTATGTATATTTATTTATGAGGTATAATGTGGCGTGAGGTGTTGAAAAAAACCATACCCAAATAATCCGACTGATCCAAATGGATTTGGGTTATACGGGTTGGGTTATTCGGGTTTCGGGTTGGATATTCGGTTAACCATACCCATATAATTTTAATTGGTTTGGGTTATAGGTGATATTTATCTTATTTGGGTTAACCCAAATAACCCATATAAAATTTTTTAACTTTTTATTTATGTGATAATTATAATATATATTGTGTAGTTGACTTGATTACTCGATGTTTCTAATCCTCTCTATCAAATGTGACTCTCACTTAGTTATTTTATATTTTTTGGATTTCTAAAGATAAAAATCAAACATAGCGATTTGTCTTTTATTAATATTATACAAAGTTATTGCAATATTATAATAGTTATAATATGTGTCTTGTATTAAAAATTCAAATTCAAATAACAATAACTTCACTAGTTTTTACTTCTGTATATTTTGTTAAATAATATTTGAGTTATATATTGTCAAATTGTTTACTTTATAAATTACTTTACATTATTTTAAATAGTTTATAATTTAGCTATTTTATCTATGATTTTTCTTCAATTAATATAACCATGATTTTATGCATTAAATCAAAAACTAGATAATCAAAATTATTGAAACACCTTTAAATATAAGTAATTTGTTAATCTGCAATCATACAGAGTATTATTTTTTAATATTTTTTAAGTTGAAATTATATTGTTGTATAATTAAAAAAATTTCTTTATAAGCTCCGTGTGTTTCAAACTCAACATCACATTTTATATGGGTTACCCAAATAACCCAAACCCAAACAATCCGAACCCAAACAACCCGAATCTTATTCGGTTTAGGTTATGGGTTCATTTATAATTTATTGAAACCCGAATAACCCGACCCAAATAACCCGAAACCCAAATAACTCGACCGATCAACACTCCTAGTGTGGTGTGGTATGACAATGCCAACAAAATAATAGAATGTGATATGAAAAAGATAAATATAAGGTGGCATAAAAAATTTGGTTGAAAGTAAGGTATGGAAAGTTGTGTGAGAGATGGGTTGCCAATCCCCTAATGTTATTTTAACCTAACCGTATTTATATATGAGACTATATTTATATATATTAAAAGACAACTGATCTAACAACTTATTGACCAATCACAACTCTTCATTCCTCAAAATTGAACATTGATGATGTCATTATTAATTTAATTATAATATAATATTAAAAGTTAAAAATCCTAATAATCATTATCCAAATATATTAATATATTATTATTTTGGGTTAAGTACCTTTCGTCCCTCACATCAATTTTGTTCCTTTTTCATCCCTGTAGTCGAACTTCTGTTAAAAAAACTCGTCCATGTCGTTAAGTCCCCCCACACAAAGGGCATTTCGGTCATTTTAATAGTTTCTTCTTCTCCAAACCCACAGGGACGAAAAAGGTACTTAACCCTTATTTCTTTCTCTGCACAATTACAGATCCCAAACACAATAAAGATTCAAGATAAACAACAAACCAAATGAACCCAGAAAACAAAACCTTCAAAAGATTCAATCAGAAGAACACTAAGACAACTTCCCTTGTTATTTCCTTCATCAAAATGCTTGTAGACAAAAGGGATTGGTCTTCAGTCTTCTTCTCCAATCCATCCATCCATTATAACCTAAACTTTAACCCTAACAATAAAGCTCCGCTAATCGTTGACCGGCGGTCAAACCGTATTGTGGACAGCCACCACCAATCATCACCTCCGGTTACCACCCTTCTATCACTCCGATCTAACCCTAAGCAACCCCCACTTTGATCTAACCCCTTATGGGGAATCAACTCCAGTTCTTCTTGAAACCACCAAAACCCCATCACTGCAACCGTACTTGCATCTATATACGGAAACGGCGATTTCGACGGCTTTGATACTTCCGATATGTTGCATCCATATACGGCGTGATACAGCCAATAATGATCTATGGCAGATGCTTTTAAAGTTTCAAAGTTGTTGACTTTTTCTTCTGTAGGTTTAAATCTTAATTTAATAATTTCAGTTGTAACTTGAATTTATTAAAGTTTTGCAGTGATCTTTACATTGTACGATTCATTTATGAACAATTGGATTGTGAGTAGGTTTTATTTTTGATTAATGGTTGATGCCGAAAATCGTTATGTTCGTTGCCAAAAAAATTGGTTGTTATCGGAATTATTTAGTGGTTGGTGGTGGTGGTTTTGAGAAGAAGAAGCATTTTAAAATGAAATTCAAAATTAAAAAGGAAGATGATGATGATGGTGGTTTTGGGAAGAAGAAGCATATTAAAATGACAGAAACGCCCCTTGTGTGGGGGGACTTAACGACAGGGACGAACCCAATTTAACAGAAGTTCGAATACAGGGATGGAAAAAAAACAAAATTGGCGGGAGGGACGAAAGACCATTTTTTCTAAAACCACAGGGACGAAAAAGGTACTTAACCCTTCCTCTTTTATTTGCTAGTGCTTACTACTATGATAAATAAAAAAATTAAAAAAGAAAAGAAAAGGAAAAGAAAAAGTTGTGTCTTTTTGTTATAAAATTCAAGGTATAGGTTTCCTATATATAAAACATCATTTTTTTATGCATGACTTATTGATAGCTCTTGGAGCTGTTATTGGTAAAATCCTATGTAATTATACTTGCGGATTTTAACTTGTATAATGATTAAAACTCTCAACATCGATTATATATTTTTGCTTGATTATAAGACATTTGGACAATTTAATCTCTTATAAAACGTCATTCAACTAAAGTTGTCTATCACTCTATAAATGTTAGACTACAGATAAGTAGTAAGCCCACAGTTCAAGCCCAATAACATTGTTTAGTTAGCCCAACAGATTTACCATATGCTCAAATACTCAATTGCTCATCATCTCTATTAGCTGCTCTCAAAATAAATATCTTTCTTTTGTTTGTTAATTAGTGTTTGATTTTTTATATATTAATTAGGTTATATAAATATAGATAGTGGTTAGTTGAAAGATATAATGATAATTTCATTGTACTTAAAAGTTTAATTTTTAAGTTAATACCAAATGCTTGAGTTGTGACAGCTAAGCCATTAATAACAAGTCCATATGTTACCCACTACCTTCGATAATAGTCATAAGTCGGCGGTCAACGAAGTCGGATCGCCACCACCCCTAGCCTTTTTCTCGACAGAAAACTTGAAATCAGTTGTAAAGTTAAAATATCGATTTAAACATTCTAGAAATCATCTGCTATACATAGTACATGTAGGCTGGTATCTAGTGTATTGTATTAGCTTAGCTATTAGAACTATTTTTGAACATGAAAACATGTGCAAAAGAAGGATTAAAAAATAGCTTTTTTCTTTCTTTCTTTTCATCATTGATACTCATCATGTTATATAGTTAGCAATTAATTTCCTAAAAAAAAAGATAAATCGGTGGGAACCCCTTGATCCCCAGTATCGCATTAGATATATGTACAGACCACACAACACATGTCCAGTAAAACACCTCCACCCAATACCCCATATTTGAGTAAATACCTAAATATTTCTCAATCATATGCTTGCAAGCGGGATAGAACTTGCGCCACTTAAAGGACATCACATGGTTGAAGCAAATAATTTCCTATCGATATGATACAACATATATCTCTCTCTATATATATATTTTTCTATCTCCCAGCGCACATGTGGCATATCTCTTTGCTCGCCACCTCAGCATTTTGCCTACGTGTCACTTTCATATTGATTTGGGCTAATAGCTTGACACATGGCTGCCACCTCATAGTCACATGTACATAGTACTTATGTTTTCATATCGATTTAGGCTAATAGCTTGACACATGGCTGTCACCTGTACTTATGCTTTCTAATTAATGGTAAAAAAAAAATTCTAAGGCGAGATTCGAACCCACATTGATTGTGGAATATGAACACCACAATGCCATTTGATCTAAGCTAATGATTGTTAGATTCCATTCGGCCCACAATACATATACCTTCAAACTCCTAGCCACCGTTTAACTTCAATCCCTATTTTTTATATACACAAACTCTATTTCCCAATTTTTTTGAATATTTACAATCAAATTTTTCATTTTTCCCTGATGAACTAAGTTATAATTAAATCTCGATCTATTAATTATTGCTCATTCTAACAAATTACTTTTTGAAGTTAATTACTCCGTTCATTTTTCATTTTTCATATCGACATTTAATTAAATAGATATACTCAGATCCCAATTTTTTAGTAATCGGGATTTTCATATCAATGGGTTTAGGGATCGCATATATACATATACAACAAACTTCGAATACCCACATTTTTTTTACTATTGATCGCCGGCTTAAGGTTATATTATTGTTCTTATTATTATTATTATTATTATTATTATTATTCTAATAATTATTATTAGTATTACTGTGATAAATATTGTTGTTATTAGTATTATTATGATCGCCATGCTTCTGCCATTACTGTTTTTGAAATAAGTACCGATTGATTGGAAAATATATGTGATAATTCAAAAGAATGGAAGAAAGGGATGTCTTTGGTTTTTTTCAGATTGGAAATTATATGTGATAATACAATATTTCATGATATTAGTTATGCTAGCACTATGTACACATATTTTGCTTGCTTTTAATTTTGATAGTAACAGTTATATTAGCACTATGTGATATTAGTTATCCTATACTCTGTACACATGATCAATATTATTGTGGCAAACTCCAAATTTGAATTTGGTTGATTTAGTGCAAAAAAAAAAAAGTTTACCTGCGTGATCAATATCGTTGTGCTTTTTAAATCATGGACACCAAGTGCCTGATCAATATCATTGTGCTTTTTAAATCCTGATGAAACTGGTGACATTGCACTTGCTGAAATAATCGTCGGTGATCATAATCCAGGTAAAGTTCAAAAATTCCAATTACAACTATTTCTATAAATATATTCTTATATTATATTTATATATGATATATATGATTACATTTCGTTGATTAAACTTTTGTTGATAGGCCAACATATAAGGTATTAGTTATGGCACATGAAACACTTATATTTTTCCTTTAGGTATTATTTGATTAATTTTAACAATAATACCTAATTCCATTGTTTGTGGAGTATGGGGAATATATGATGTAGACGGTCATACACATATACCCTACGCAAGGATCAGTGTTGCAAATTGTAACACCCCAACAATGGCGGAAACATGGGGCATCCAGGATAGCACAGCACGGCATGGAATTAAGTAGAAACGAAACTATATGAATAAAAGGATTTAAGTAAATCCAGCAACAGGCATGCCAAAATGCAC
>JAOXNX010053640.1:0-12115 GCA_028566075.1 Solidago caesia | reverse complement strand
CGAAAGAATTTTTAATTGTTTACTAATATTTCGAAAAGTTGTATTCACCCCCCCCCCCCCTCTACAACTAATCTGTGTCATTATACTTTGGTATATTGTCACCCTTGGACCTAACAGGACATCATTTGAAATTGGTTCAATGCACTATATTTTTAAATACTGAAGTGTATAGTTGATGTAGCGTCATTGGCTCCGATGTATTACTATATTTAAGACATATATCGACTGTTTGCATACGCGTATGTATACAATGATCAATGGATTATATAACCATTTGGGACTTATTTTGGGAGTTGTAGAGGAGTAGTTTTCCCTTTGAAAACTTACTGCCTAATTCTATTTATAGTAATCTAAATACGGCCCGTGTAGCCTTTGAGGCCACATATGTAATAAAACTGATGCCCCGTTTAATGCCCCGTATAGATCTTATCAGCATTTACTGTTTTATTGTTTTACTTTAATATACTCCCCGTATATGTTAAGAGGGGGTGTATTGAAGCCACTTGGTTAGCCTAACATTTTAAGCGATATATGATTGTAAATAAAATTTTAAACAAAAATTCCGAGTAATGTTACAAATGTTACAAATTTCCGAGTAATAAAATTATACTAGAAATTTCCGTCAAAAATACAATACATAGATCGTAATAAAATGTTACAAGTTTCATGTGGTACTTTGCACGGGTCAATGCATTGATGCATTGACCCAAGAGGTTATGATCGGCCAAGCGACCAGTTCCACTGATGTACCGTCATTGACTCTGATGTATTACTGTATTTACGACAAATAATGATTGTTTGTGTACGCGTATATATATATAATTTCGAACGGGTTATATAACCATTTTGGGAAAAATGGGATATATTATAAATAGGGGAGTGGTTTTCGATTTCAAAAATTACCGCCTTATTCTATTTATAGTAATATGCATACTGTCCGTATAGAGTTTAAGGGGCCGTATGGGATTACTCTGATGCCTCGTTTTGTTCTATAAGGGTCGTAATATCTATAACGTTAGCTGTAAGTCTGTAACTACTCTGGAGTTTACTGTGGACAGTTAATGTTTGTCGGTTACCATACGCCCCGTATATGTAATGGGGGGCGTATGAAAGTTGTGGTGTTACCAGCTTTCACTGTTTGACTTTTGTTGTTTGACAGCTTTTCATACAGACCGTATATCTCGTGACGGGGTGTTATGAGGACACTTGGCAGTTTTGGTGTGACGTTATACTGTATTTACTATTTAGGACAGATATAATATGTATTATATACTCCCCCGTATACACTAAAAGGGGATGTATTGATGCCATAGGGTTAGTCTTGTATTTTATATAATGCCTATTATAATACGTAAAAATTTGAACAAAAAATCGGAGTAATGTTACAAATGTTATACAATTTGCGAGTAATAAAATTATATTATAAACTTACGCCAAAAATACAATACAAATGTAAAAAATAAATTTATATTTTACATTTCCGAGTAATACAATACATAGATCATAACAAAATATGATCTTACAATATGACTTGTGTAATCATTGTATCCGAGAGTTCATTTTTGGCCAAAAGTAGCTTCTTGAGGCCAAAAGGCATCATTTGAAATTGGGTGGAAACCCTAATTTCTTTCAATCTGCCGTGTATAACTGATGTAGCGTCATTCACTCCGATGCATTGATGCATACAAGAACCTTTTCGAAAAGCTTGATAGTGATCAAAACCTTGGTAATGTATATCGTGAACCGTGCAACATGATATCATCAACCGTGTTGTTTGGTTGATAGTTTCACGTGGTCCTTTGCGCGGGGTAACGCGTTGATGCCGAGACCGAATAGGGTTTAATCGGCAATCTCGCCTGTGAAATTGATGTGGTGTCATCGATTCCGAATAACCGAATACGTAGCTTCCTTTGGTTAGGATCTGGGGCTTCCTTTGAGACAGGTCTTACGTGGATGGCGAAGCAGGAGAAGAAGGTGGTGGGTGAGTCGTTAGGATCTGGGGCTTCCGGCGGTGAATTCTTGTTTTCCGGCTATCAGTCCAGACCTGTCTCATCGGACATTCCTGATTTGGTTTCTCCTCTTCCTTGGGCTGTCAAAAAGGTAAAACTTCCTGAATTTTCGGGTTTCGATCCACAGGGGTGGATACAAAAAGCTAATTTGTACTTCGATTTGAATCATACTACTGAGGAGAATCGATTGCAAGTGGTTCAATTGAGTATGATTGGGGTAGCACAACATTGGTTTACAATTATCACACAAGTTCGCCCTACCATTTCATGGGCTGATTTTCAAGCAGAAATGTTACAGCGTTTTAGTTGATTGGAAATTCAGAACCCATTTGAACAATTGGCCACAATCAAACAGGGGGATTCCATTTATGACTATCTCGATGATTTCGAATATCTCCTTTCCTTGGTCCCACGATTGCCGGAATCACAGTCGATTGGGTATTTTGTTGCTGGGTTGAAAGAGGATGTGAAGAAGTGGGTTCGTCTTCACCGACCTCAATCACGTTTGGATGCCATGTATTTGGCTAAAGATGTCGAGTTGATGCTTCGTCCTAATTCGGGTCACTCGTCTTTGGGTCGTTTTCGTTATCTTAACCCAACGGGCAGCCCAACTTTTGGGCTTAAGGATGGACCTCAGTCACTGGGCCGTTCTGAAAACCGGCCTTCTTTTTCATCCAAAGTGAGTGACCGGGTCTCCTATCCTAAGTTGGAATCTCCTAAATCGGTGTTAAACCCTAAACTCTCTTTTCCACTGGCTGATAGTGGACCGAGTTCTCCGAGAGATCGGGGTGTTCGATCGCTCACGCGAACGGAATGGGAGGACCGGCGAAAGAAGGGGTTATGTTTCCGGTGTGGTCAACAGTACGGACCCACACATAAATGTCCAGAAGGTAGGCTTCGTGTGTTATTATTGGGAGATGATGAGGATAATATTCCACTTGGCGAACAATGTGTGTTACAGTCCACAGAGTCTTCGGTTGCTGATGTTGATTGGGATGGTGCTGTGGGTACTTGTAATGCGCTTGAGTTTGCGGGTTCGTTGGCTTCTATTGAACTCTCGGCAACAATGAAATTGGAAGGTACTCTGTTGGGTTTTTTAATTTGTTTATTAGTCGATAGTGGTGCTTCACATAATTTTATCTCTAGACGTTTGGTGGAGACATTGGGCTTATCGTCTCAGAAGTTCAGTGGAATTAAGATTAAATTGGGGGATGGTCATTTTGTATTTGTATATGAGAGATGTGTCTCTCTTCAGGTCACTATTGGGCCGTGCTCGTTCTCGGTTGACGCGTTGGTATTTGACACGGGTTCTTTGGATTTCATATTGGGTTTGGAATGGTTAAAATCTTTGGGGGAGGTTGTACACGATTGGCAACATTCGTGGATGCGCTTTAATTACGGGGGTGTTTCGGTTCAATTACAAGGCTTGCAAACCGGTCCTTCGGCCCTCACTGCCTTACATCAGTGGCTCTCTATGGAGGGTCCCTTTGTTTCATCTTCAGATGCGGTGCCCCTCTCGGGTCCTCCTCCACTCACCACTTGCCAACACTCTGCCCTGTCTTCCATCATGCAACAGTTTGCTGAGGTTTTTCTTCCTCCTACTTCTTTACCACCAATTCGTTCTCACGATCATAGCATTCAATTATCATCGTCTGACCCGATTTGTGTGCGCCCTTATCGTTACCCACACAATCAGAAATCAGAAATTGAACGTCAAGTTCAAGAGTTACTTCAAATGGGTATGATTAGACCGAGCAAGAGTGCTTTCTCTAGTCCGGTTATTTTGGTACGAAAAAAAAGATAATTCTTGGCGGATGTGTGTTGATTACCGTGCTTTAAACACCGCAACCATTCCTAACAAATATCCCATTCCGGTTGTCGATGAGTTACTGGATGAACTTCATGGTTCCACCTACTTTACCAAACTAGACCTTAAATCGGGTTATAATCAGATCCGCATGCGGCCCGATAGTATTGATAAAACCGCCTTCCGTACTCACGACGGCCACTACGAATACTTAGTCATGCCGTTCGGTCTTATGAACGCTCCGGCTACCTTTCAAGCTGTGATGAATGACATGTTCCGTCATCTTTTAAGGCGGAAAGTGGTCATTTTTTTCGATGATATTCTGGTTCACAGTCCCTCTTGGGAGGATCATTTGGTGGATTTAGTGGAGGTTTTGCAGATCCTAACTTTACACCAATTTAAAGCGAATCCCGATAAGTGTTGTTTTGGTCAACGCTCCATAGAGTATTTGGGTCATATCATTGATGCCAAGGGAGTAGCCATGGATCCCAAGAAAGTCTCAGCAGTGTTGGATTGGCCGGTTCCACAAACATTGAAAGCTTTGCGGGGTTTTTTGGGATTAACCGGTTATTATCGGAAATTTGTCAAGAATTACGGTGCCATTGCTCGTCCTTTAACCGACTTAACCAAAAAAGATTCTTTTTTATGGTCTCCTACGGCTCAGAATGCCTTTGAATTACTCAAACAGGCTTTAGTATCGGCTCCGGTACTCGCTCTCCCTGATTTCTCTATTCCCTTTGTAGTAGAATGTGATGCTTCGGGCTGTGGCATTGGGGCTGTTTTGATGCAACATAGACGGCCGATCGCGTACTTTAGTAAGGCTCTTAGTGACCGTAATCTATCCAAATCAGCGTATGAAAGAGAACTTATGGCATTGGTTTTGGCTGTCCAACATTGGCGACCATATTTGTTGGGTTCTAAGTTTACGGTGTGTACCAATCAAAAGAGTCTAAAGTTCCTTCTCCAACAACGTGTAACGTCGTACGACCAACAGAATTGGGTGGTGAAATTGTTGGGTTACGACTTCGATATTCAATATAAGCCGGGTCGTGAAAATCGTGCAGCCGATGCTTTATCTCGCCGGGCAGATTCTGGACAGTTCCTTCAAGTTGTTTCGTCGCCGGTTTGGCTACAGGGGACCTTATTATTGGATGAGGCTAAACAGGATGTTGAAATTCAGGGGTTAATTGCCAAATGTATGAATACACCGGATAAATGTGTGGGGTACTCGGTCAAAAACAATGTGTTATTTTACCAGGACAGGTTGGTTATTCCTCGCCATTCTAAGTTCATTCCCGCTCTTCTTCATGAGTTTCATGTTACCAATTCGGGTGGTCATTCGGGTTTCTATCGTACGTACCGGCGTTTGGCTACAAACGTTTATTAGCCGGGAATGACTGCCACCATTAAAAAGTTCATCCGGGAATGTGATATCTGTCAAAGGTGTAAAGCTAGTTCCGTGTTACCTGGGGGTCTTTTACAACCACTGTCTATTCCCGATGTCGTGTGGGAAGATCTCTCAATGGATTTTATTGTGGGGCTGCCTCCTTCGAAAGGATTCACTGTTATTCTCGTGGTAGTAGACCGATTATCGAAATATGCTCACTTCATCCTTCTGAAACACCCTTATACAGCCAAATCCGTGGCAGAGGTTTTTGTTAAGGAAATTATTCGTCTTCACGGGATTCCTAAATCTATTGTGAGTGATCGGGACCCTTTGTTTTTAAGTAAATTTTGGCAAGAAATTTTTCGATCCATGGGTACTCAACTCCAAATGAGTTCCGCTTATCACCCGGAATCGGATGGTCAAACCGAGGTTATTAACCGTTGTTTGGAATCTTATTTGCGATGCTTCGCAGTGGATCAGCCTAAGACATGGTCCGGTTGGCTGCCGTGGGCAGAATTTTGGTACAACTCAACCTTTCACGCGTCTACAGGTACGACTCCTTTTGAGACGGTTTATGGCAGGCGTCCCCCTTCAGTATTCCAGTTTATTCCGGGTGAAATTCGTGTTGAATCAGTTGCAAGGGAATTACAAGATCGGGATGAAGCTCTTAAGCAACTTAAAATTCACCTCGCTAACGCTCAGGGGGCTATGAAGTTACAAGCTGACAAAAAACGGCGTGATGTGCAGTTTTCAAAAGGCGACTGGGTGTATGTTAAACTTAAACCATATCGCCAACTGTCGGTCGCAAACCGTATTCACCAGAAGTTAGCAGCAAAATTTTTTGGGCCATTTCAGATTGTGGATAAAGTTGGGCCTGTGGCCTATAAATTGCTACTCCCTGTTACCTCTAAAATACACCCTGTTTTCCACGTTTCTCTTTTAAAAAAGGCGGTTTCGGGTCCAACTGAGGCAGTCCTTCCCCCTGAATTGGATATGGCAGACTCTCCCCATTTATTACCTCAATCTGTGTTGGCAACTCGTGATGTTCGTGATGGTTCTGATTTAGTGGAGCAATGGTTAGTTCAATGGCAGGGTCATACGGTGGATGATGCTTCATGGGAGGATGCTGATTGGGTTAAAACCCAATTTCCTGATTTCAGTCTTGGGGACAAGACTGATTTTGAAGGGGCGAGAAATGATACGAATCGAGTCGGTCCTAAAGAGATACTTGTCTATTCTAGGAGGACTAAAGTGCAAAGTGGCTAAAAGGTTTCCTTGTTGAGAAAGTTAATAAATAGGAGGGGAATATTTTGTATGGGGTCAGTTAGGATTTTGATTAAGTTTTGGTAGGCTCTGGCATGATGCCATGAGAGAGGGTGTGACCCTGTAAATTGTTACCTGTCCTTTTCATTAACTGTCTTTGTAATTCTTTTTTTCAATCAAATTAAAACATTCCCCTGCTACAATCTATCGATTCCATTTCAATTTCAGTTTTCAATCTAAATACAATCCATATTCTCATCACCAACCGTCGAGGCCGCAACAACAATTACTGTATCTCGGTCATCCACAGAGGCCGAGTACAAGGCTATGGCTGACACTGTTGCAGAACTTACATTACATGGCTTCAATCTCTTCTTCATGAATTGTTCATTCCTATGTAGACTACTCAAACATTGTAGTGTGACAATCTAGGCACTACTTATTTGTGAGCTAATCCCGTCTTTCATGCTCGCACAAAGCATGTGGAAGTTGATTTTCATTTGTACGAGAGAAAGTTGCTCAAGGAAATTTGTCAGTACAGTTTAGGGATGAGCTTTTGGACCGGAAACCCGAAGCCCGGCCCAAACCCGATCGAACCCGACCGAGACCGGCCCGACCCGTAGTATATTCGGTTCGGTCCTCGGGTTTTAAAAACATGTATTTTCGGTTTTCGGTCCGGGTCGGGTTAAAAACTGGCAATAATCGAATAGCCCGGAACCGGCCCGAAGGTATATCAGTATGGGCTTTCTAGACTTTTAGTGGGCTTTTTAATTGGTATGTATCTTCTTCCTCTTTGTTTTTTTTTTCGGAAAACCGTATATGTATATATATTAGTATACGGTATGTTGATCATTTGATTGTATATATATATATATATCTGTATAGATTGCGTGTGTATTAGAAGATGTTAGTATATATATCATGGAAGCTGTTAATATATATCATAGTTTTTGCATGATTCATGTTAGTTTTTATGTACTTGTAAATTGTAATATGGCTTTTAATATATCATGGAAGCTGTTAATATATATATTGGAAGTTGTTAATATATATCATAGTTTTTGCATGATTCATGGTAGTGTTTGTGTAAATTGTAAATTTGTAATATGGCATTTTAAATTTTTAATATATCGTCTGCTAGGTATATTGTAAAAGATGTATGTGTATATTGTGTTAAATGCGATTGAAATTGCATATGGCTTTTGAATTTTGATATATCGTGTAAGCTGTTAAACAGATAGATATATGGCTTTTAAAATAGATAGATATATCATATATGGCTTTTAAATTTAGAATGCATGATTAATATTAATAATCTCGGGCCTAATGGGTATAACCCGAGACCGGACCGGGTAACCCGGGACCGGACCGACCCAGACCGAGCTATAAACGGGCCGGGCTTCGGGTTTGGGTTTTCGCGTATTCCGGGCTTCGGGCTTTACCGGGTCGGGCCGGGCCGGGCCGGTTTTGGGACCGATCACATGCCTAGTACAGTTCATATCTTCACATGATCAGATTGTTGATGTTTTTACAAAGGCCTTACCGTCTGATTGGCTCTTGCTGTTGCGATCCAAGCTAAGAGTCGAACGACGACCTTAGCTTGAGGGGGCGTATTAGATAATGATTAAATTATATATAGTTTCCATATATTAGATATCTAGTTTCCTATTATCATTGTAATACTTGGTGAACAAGTTTAGGCTAGTCTATAAATATAGCCTCTTGTAATCTCTTTATCACAATTCAATAATACAAAATCCCACAAGGTTTTTTATGACCCATTAGAAATAAAACATAACCTAAAGCGATCCATTCATAAGTAAATGGCTTGGTACCTTTAGGTTTTTCTAACGGTTATGTCTGGTTTTCAAAGTTGCACCAGAGTGGCCCCCAAGTCATCTAAACTTGCAAAGAATATTGCAGTTGTGGTGCTTTGGAATTTTAAATAATGTGATAGTAATTATCGTTACATGCTTTGTTGCTGTCTACACAACAGTGTCAAAAACTCAAAATTCATCCATTTGTCTGTATTTCATGTGTAGATAAGCAAAAAGGACCACTTGATTGGGATGCCCGATTAAAGATTGCTCTTGGTGCAGCAAGAGGGTTGGCTTATCTTCATGAAGATTCTAACCCTCGTGTGATTCATCGTGATTTCAAGGCCAGCAATGTTTTGCTAGAAGATGACTTTACCCCTAAGCTATCAGATTTTGGGTTGGCAAGGGAAGCTACAGAAGGAAATCGTCATATTTCTACTCGAGTCATGGGAACTTTCGGGTATATTTTTTATTTTTGCTGTCGAGTTATAACTATACACGTAATTATGAATTGTGATTTTCTCAAGTTTTGGTATTTGCAAACTGTCAAAGTTATGGGTGTATTTCACTCAGCTTGCTTAAAGTTCCACCCGTGTCAGTGAACTTTTTTGTGCTTTCGTTCAGTTCATTCAGCTGTTAGAGCCTAAGTTTGTTAGACTAGAAATGACACATCAGCGGGTTGGGTAACATGTCAAACGGGTTTGGGTCAAACAAGTATTTATGGTAGATTTTCTGTACACCAAAATTACTCCCTAAAACACTATGTTTGTTGTGTGCCGTTGTGCAATGTTATGTATGGTGTACGAAATAATTTGGGAGGTGTATAAATACCTCCCTTTTGGTATGGATCAATACAGTAAGAGTGTACTTTTGTCACAAAAAATCATTTTTATCATCAATTAATGTGTCAAATATGTTATATTCTCTGTTTAATAATATGATTTAGGAGGTTTTATGCATTAAGATATACCTTTGGGCAATTTTCTTGATCACCATTTGACCCATTCTCATTTAAGTTGATGTATGAACGTTTTACTATTACAGGTATCTGACCTCTCAGAGATGAAATGTAACTCAACTGAACCATTCATAAGTAAATGTTGTCACCTCTAGACTATAGTCTATATTTAATTTGTTGAAAAATAAATATGTACCAAGTGGCTCGTATATAGCTTAGAGTTTAGGCTCGAGTTCAGTCAGTACTCAGGATAGTCAACACTCCTAGTCAAAGTGAATTGTTTTAGATTTACATGCTTATACTTCTTATATAGACTGAACTGTCCTTACAAATTATTTAATATGAATTCACAGTTATGTGGCCCCCGAATATGCGATGACGGGGCATCTCCTAGTCAAAAGTGATGTCTACAGTTATGGGGTCGTGTTATTGGAGCTTCTCTCAGGAAGAAAACCAGTAGACATGTCTCAATTTCCAGGTGAAGAAAACCTCGTGACTTGGGCTCGCTCGCTTCTCTCAACCGAAGAAGGTCTGCACCGCTTAGTCGACCCAACCCTAGCCAGTACCTGCGACTTCAAGGACATGGCTAAAGTGGCTGCAATAGCTTCCATGTGTGTGCACCCTGAGGTGGCTCAAAGACCCTTCATGGGTGAAGTAGTCCAAGCACTAAAACTCATATACAACGAAAAAGATGACACCACTACTCAACGGGACTCTTCTGCTGTAGAATCCGACTCAAAAGGTGATAGCAGCTGGTGGAACACTGGTGGAGAAGTGTCACAACGTTTAATGTATGGTAATGCTTCTCCTCTCTTTACGACAATGGCCTATAGCTCGAGTTTTAATGGAGTGGACGAGGATTCTGCTATCACCGGTCTTGAAAATAGGTCCGGCCCGCTTAGGACTGGTCGAAGCATGTCAGGGTTATACAGATTAACAGGGAGTATGAGTGAACATGGTGGGAGTAGGCATCCTTTAAAGCCTTGTTGGAGTGAAGGTTGTTATTTTTAGTTTGTTTTTGAATTGTACATAACAGGAAAATGTAAAAAACTCAGGTTTTGGTGGTAAAATAGATTTGGGCTGGGTTTCTTGTATGAAGAGATGTCTGTCCCTCATTACAGGGAATAATAGAAAGAATAGAGCAGAAGAATATGTTGATTTTTTTGGGTTGATTTGTCCCTAAACAATATATTGGTTTTAACATTTCGGACAAGAAGTTGAGTTTGAATCATCTTGGTTGAACATCATCTATTGTCTGATTCGTCTAACTTTTACTTTCTTAAATGCCTTTTGGTTGGAAATGTGGTAGGTTCGTTTGGGCCAAGGTCACAAGGATCACTAGAGTGCCCACGATTTTCGTTCCGGAGCAGGCGATCCGGATCGTTGTACGATTGCGATTAGCAATCCGGATCGCTCGGGATTACGAATTGTATGCTAAAATCAGTGTTCCCAATAGTTTTCTAAACCTTACCAGGCTTCTTGGGTGCGCGATTTTTGTTCCCTAGAATCATGTTCCAAAAGTGTTTTGTTCGGCGATTTTTGTGTGAAAAAACAATGTATATTCTAGTAAACTTGGATGGTTACCTTGGGAAATAATTAACTAGATACTTTGTACATAACAATTACACTCTTAAATATACCAATTAATGGCATTCTTTGTACAAACATGTAACACTTCACTGATATCTTTTGGGGACCTTTTGTATTACATGAATGGGTGGCAAACTTTGGTCCAACATCTAGTTGCAATTGTCCCAATGAGTTCTTTCTCATTGAAAATAATTTGTTTGTATTTAATCTTCTGCAAGTGGGTATTTAGTTGGAAAAATAATCAATCACAAGGTTAATACAGTTCTTATAGCCTTGGGCCAAAGGTCCTGAAGACAACAATGAGGAAAGCAAGTCAATCATAGCAGCAGCCAGCAGATAAATTGGTCATGACCATTTGAGGAGCTCCTATTTTCACCTCTTTTTTCCTAAATACACCCCTCAATGTACAATAAACAATGCATACCGTATAACTGTTTAATGCACAGAAAGAGGTGTAAATAGGAAAAAAGGAGGTGGAAATAGATGGGCACTTTGACATACCAAGTTAACACATTGTTTTTTTTTGAACAGCTAAAAGTTAAACCATTGTTATAGAACACAAATTACTTTTGGTGGGATTCTTGTTTATAAAGTTGTCTGTTTTGGGATGTGTATTAACAGCTAAACTCTAATTTTTAGGCAAAAAAACCCATCGATTTTTAAATTTACAAAAAACCAGACCATGTGAAGAATCTATAAATAAAATTATTAACATACAAAGAGTTCTACCAAAATGGTTTTCGCTTTCAAAAAAACTAATGTCTTAGTTTTTGTTTATGAACGACCATAAAATAAAAAAATTACCATAAAGAAAAATATCAAGACTATAACCAAAGCAAAAAAGATCAAGTCTAATAACTAAGTTTTTGGCAAAGCAAGTCTTGTAACAAAAATCTAAAAGCCATTTGCTTTTCACAAGCTTTCAAAATCTAAGGCTAACTCCAATGGAGTATGTCATGACATTATGCAAACTGAGAAACCAATATGCCAAGATAGGAGAAGCGGTATGTTAATCAAAATGCTCGAACAGTTTGCATGTGGGCATACTGACTACAAAATTGAAAAGTGGGCCCAAATTGTTGACACATTTGTTTTTTAGTGGAGATTTTTGACTGTTGAAACAAGAAAGTGTATTATTTTCCATTTTTTTTTTTCCCTTTTTGTCTCAAGATTCCTTTTTTGCATGGACAAATTTTTTATGTAGAGATCAACGTAAAAAACAACTGAAATACGATATGGAATTCTTGCGAATGACCACCGACGACTTATCCCCGGCCGACCGCG
>JAOXNX010053616.1:0-12118 GCA_028566075.1 Solidago caesia | reverse complement strand
TGTAATTCTTTTTATTGATTTAATAAAGAATTCCCATTGAAAATTAAACTTGTGTTTTTAATTTTCTTTAAGTTGTTTGTTTACGTGTTTAAATACATTTACCAAACGATCCGGACCAACAATTATGGACCTTATTAAAGATATAGATGAATTTAACTCCTAATTTTACGTCAATGTTGGTATAATAAAAAAGAACTAGGAATTTTTGGCCCCGTGTTTTGCGGCCGTGATTATTGCGATTGTGTTTGTTATTGATGTGGAAAGGCCTTTATGTAGTAATGGTATAGATTCAAATTTTGAAAGTATGGGGTTAAAAGTTGCAATATGTAAAGTAATTCATTTTGACGAAAGACTAAGTTTAAGGTTACTTAAGTTACCATATTACATGGTGACCTAAGTTACATAAGTTAATATGGGTTCTTTTACGGAAGTTGACATTTGTTTTTAGATATAAAATACAAAAGTTACCATGAGCCATATACATAAGTTACCATTGATTTTTATCCAAAAGATGAGTTAAGGGTTAAATATAATTAATTCAATTAACATACTTTTATAAAGTTTTTCTACCGTTTTAAAAAAAAAACTATTATAAATTTTAAAAAAATAATACTATCATTAATTATAAAATAATATTAATATTTTAGTAAATTTTAAAAGTATTAAAGACCTTTATGAGGTGTTTGGTATGAAAAATCATAGAGAATGAAAACGTAATAGAGAATGAAAAACTAGTGGGAAGAGAATAATTATTTGAAAACTAAATAGATTTCGTTGTTTGATACAAATAGAGAATGAATACAAGAGAAATACACAAAAAATACACAACTTAATTACTCTAAATAGGTTATATAATTAACTATGTTTGCCTAAAATATAATTTGTTATTCTAGTCAATAACCGGGTATTATACTTTTTTATAAACAAAAATATATTATATACTTAAAACTATGATAAACTAGGGTTGTCAATGGGTTCGGGTTGGCGGGTCGAAAATCTCTGACCCTAACCCAACCCACTAAAAGTTTCAGGTCATAAATTTCAAACCTGACCCATAACCTGTCAACCCGAACCCAACCCACCAACCTGAAAAAAAACTAGTTGACAGGTTGGCGAGTCAGGTGGGTTGACGGGTTAGCGGGTTGATTTCAGGTCATATAGGTTGTGGGATGTGGGTTGGTGGGTTAATTTCAGGTCAAATGGGTCATAAGTTGTCGGGTTGACGGGTCAAATGGGTTAGTGGGTCGACCTGTTAATTTTTTTTTATATAATCTCAAAATATTTTCAGGTTGGCAGGTCGACCTGTTAACCCAAAGGGTCAACCCGAACCCAACCCGAAAAAAATGAGGTTAGTGGGTTGGCGGGTTGACGGGTCTAGATTTCACAACCTAACCCGGTTTTTTTGGGGTCGGTTTCATGTCAGATTTCGGGTTAGATCGAGTATTGATAGCCGTATGATAAACCATGGTAATAATAATTATAGAAAATAATGATACTTGATAATAGAATTTAAAAATAAGAAAACAAAGCCAAAAAGACTTCAAGACATACAACTATACGAGACCTCAAATATTAAAATTTTCCCCAAATTCATTATACCCGCTTAATTTCCCTCCACACACTTACACCACCACTCCACTACCACAATAGCCTCACCACCACTCCATGACCACCATAACCACACATCCACAACTGTGAGCAACCACCACCATCACCATAGTCGTACAACCACCACTTTGATCATCTCAACCGGGCAAATCAATAATATGGTAAAATTTATTCTTTATTGTGTTAAAATTCTTTCTAGGGTTTACAATCTTGTAAGTATATAACTTTATTGTTAATGTTTGTTAAAGTTACAATTTTATTAAAGAATTCTTACTTTAATTTGTGTTATTTTTTGTATTCTTTGTTATATATATGTTCGGCTCTTGGGCTGTGTTAATACATGTGTGTGTTTAGGTTAGCAATGAACATAAGAATTAATATTGTTGTTGTGTACTTGCTTTTATTTCCATGATTTAGTGTTTTCACTTTCTGTGGTATGGCCATATGTGGCTACTGTATGCAATTGTGAGTTTCAAATTGTATACTAACCTTATCATAACTCGGCAAGGTTGCCTTGTAGTTGTAATGTAAATTTGGTGAGTATTTAATAAAACTTGTTGCTTTTTGATAGAAAGAAGGATTAAAACTTGGATGTATGTTTGTATATCTAGTAAAATGTATCTTTTTTTATTTATAAAAAAGGTAAAGGAGGGCACCCTGTCCCTGGATTGGTAACGGTACCAAGCTGCATTGGTAACGGGTATCACCCATCTATTGATGGATTGGTAATGTATCGTTTTATAGATATGTTAATTTTTGTACTTTTAGTAATGTGTTGTAAAGTCTATCCTTTTAGTGGTGTTAACTTGTATAGTTTTAGTAATATGTTGTCATTGTATTGTTTTATTCATATGCTAAATTATATATATTTATATATGTTGTTGACTGCATTGTTTAGTGATATGATAACTTGTATAGTCTATCCTTAAAGTCTATCCATATAAGTACGTTAGTGTTTTTGGTTGGTAGAAAATAGTTTGTGTAATAGAACTTCATTTTGCTGATGAGTTCGACCATTTAGTGTTTATATATATACATCCTTGGTTGTGGAAGTTAAATCTAAACAATCCCTAATTTTTTATATTACCCCAAAATATACACACCCTAATGCAAAGCATTGGCTAAAACAGTTTAAGAATACCCATCTTATTCAATCTAACGTTGTACACCCAATTGCAGCTATTATCCGTACATCGTACACAGCTTACATGAATTTTGGATTTCCTTGACACATTCATTTCCTGCGAGGTAATTTCAGTTTTTCCATCTCTAGCTTTGTGCTTTCGATATCTCATTTTTCCAATTATATAAAACTGGAATTCTATAAAAACTATAAAGGACTGCTACATATTTTCCTCTCATTTAGAGTAACAGATCTCAAATCAATAGTGTAGCAATATCTACTGCAAAGGCATCTAAACTTGTCATAGAGTAGTTGTTTGTAATTGTTTGGCATGATAATTGAAGTACTAATGACATGCTAAGAGTATAAGAGCTTATTCCTAGCATTCTTATAATAGACTATCCTTTGCCCCTTGCACATATTTAGATGGACCCCAGAACAAGCTAAAATACACATGGTTCTAGTCTTCTAGATTACATTAGTGAGTCAGAGGTGATTTCTTATGGATCTCTTGTGATTATTTTTTTGTGCTATCATATAAAGCGTCTGTTATATAGTTAAGTGGATATGGCCTAAAAATGTTCACTCCCACTATTGTTTAAGACTTGAGACACCACACCTCCGTAAAGACCGTATTTGTAGTTGGTTGGCTATATGAACTTGTTATCTTAAATTATTATATGAATCTCTTGTGCAGGTAGACTAGAGCAAAATTTCAATAATGGATGCAGAGAAACGACTTTTGGCTAATGCTGGAGTCTAAACATAGAAAATCATGTAGACCCAAATCAGTGAGTGTAGCTGGAGTCTAAACGGATTTATTTCGATTTGCGATCGTAATGAATAGTCTTGGATTTCAGGATAAAAGTAACTATAATTATAGATTTTTTTTATTTTGAGGGTCAAAATAGCCAGATTTGAAGAATATGAGAAATTATATCAAGGAGACTTATTATTGAGATACACGTATAGCTATTTATATTTCTAGCTTAAATCAACTGATTCTTTTTTTTTTGTAGAACGGCAATCAACTGATTCTTTAACTCCCGATAATCACGTTTGCTTATCAACATCGAGACTCCCTATCAGTATAAGTTTCTTATTGTAATGTTGCATCAAATTAGTATAAGAACTTCCTTAAAAGCCTTGTTAATTTTTTCAAGGCCTCTGAAAATAATGATGTTTTGATATTATAAAAAATGGAAGATGCGGCTTATTTATTGTATTTGGTTTATTTAGTTTTTTCACTACGGAAATGTCGAGCAGAGGAGGCAGCTCTGAAACCAACTTAAAGGTCAAATATTACCTTTAAGTCTGCGGATGTACAGTTGCCGTGTAATCCAAAAGGTATATTGGTATTGTTCTTAAAGCTTTCTTTGTAAAATTTTCATGTTACTGGGATGACTGCATTCTGTGCAGCTATTGGCATGGGTCGATTTGAGTTTTACTTTTTTTCCTAACGGGTCTAGACAAAAAGTTTGTTGGGTTAATCCAATAGGTCAAATATATATTTATTATAAATTGTCGCCTTACATGGAAAAAAAAATACTTACTATATTCTTTATGTTTTGCGATTGTACCAGGCTATATTGTTGAAGCGTATGAAGATTTGCAAGGAGGATTCAATATTTTATAACTGTTACGATAGCTTTGTAGGCTATTATGCAATTATGATTGTTACTTTGACATTGATTGTATCTTACCAAAAAATTGTTGGTCTAAAATGAAAATTATTGCTGTAAAAAATACATCAATGTACTAGACCTTTGAAAGTTCGTATAATATGACATTTTTTTCATTTATAGTGCTTGTATAGTGTTGTGGTAAATGATTGAAAGTATTGCATTTGAACAACAAAAGTGTTTTTACATCAAGGTAATAAAGTGCTACAGTACAATAACAAGTGTTCATGTACATTTTTTATTTGTTATTCAACATACGCCATACAAAGTTTGACTTAAATATATATATTCATTAACGTGATAATATTTTACTTATTTTAGTCATATTTAATAAAAATATCTACAACTAATTAAATAATCCTAAGACTGTTGGACCTAACTATGAGTCATCCTATTAAATTATGTTATGATAAAACTTTAACGAATAGCGTTCTATAAAATTGAGATTTTATGACTTAAATATCAAATGTCCTATTATGGTGTATTATAATAATACCACAAAGGATAAGCGTCATATAAATGTTAAAGTTATAAGACCCAAGTGTCAAGTGTTCTATTAAGTTAGGTTATAATAAAACTCTAGCGAATAAGCGTTCTATGAAACTGATGTTTTAAGACTTATATATCAAGTGTCATATTATGATGTATTATAATAATACGACAATGAATAAATGTCCTATAAAGGTTAAAGTTATAATACCCAAGTGTTAAGTGTCCTATTAAGTTATGTCATAATATGACTTTGACAAATAAAGGTCCTATAACACTGATCATTTATGACTTAAGTACCAAGTGTCCTATTAGGTTATGTTATATTAGGACCCCTGGTGATCAAGTATCATATTACATTATCACATAATGAAACACCAATAACTAAATGTTTTATAAAGTGCTTTATTAGGATCCACATGTTAAGTGTCCTATTAAGTTATATGATAATAGGACCCCAAACAATCATCCATCCTATTAAATAGCTTTTTAGGACACCATTTTGGTAAGGAATGTTATAAAAGGACCCCAAACGCTCATTCGCCCTATCAAATAGTTTTTTAGGACACTAATTTAATAGCATCCCACACAAAAGGTCCTAAAAAGCCAATTTTGTTGTAGTGGGTGTACATACAAAGACTTTAAGAATTGTGGGCCACCAGAGTTTGATGGAAAAGGCGGGTCGACTTCATACATCCAGTGGTTAGAGAAAATAGAAGCGGTGATTTCAATGAGGAACTGCACATATGATCAGAGAATTAACTATGTTACCGGTTTGTTCGTCGCAGGCGCACTTAGCTGGTGGAATTCTGAAGTTCATACTCGTGGTAGGGATGCGGCTTTGTCTATGTCATGGGGGGAATTTAAAGATCTGTTGCAGTTAGAATTCTCTATGCAAGAGATGGTCGGAGCTGTATTGCAAGTTATACCAGCACATTTCATGAGTTGTCCAAATTAGTCCCTCATATTGTAACCCCCGAGTCCAGGAAAATCGAGAAGTATGTTCAGGGGTTGAACCCGCAAGTCCGAGTGTTGGTTTCTTCCCCTAATCCAGCTACTCTACAAGAAGCAGTCAATAGAGCTGGTAGTGTAACCGAAGACTTGGTGCGTAGTGGGACTTTGGGGAAAAGTGGGAACAAGAGAAAAGACTTTGGTGAGTCTAGTGATACCAAGAAAGTTGAAAGATTTGATCCCAAGAGACAGAATCGGGGAAATGTGTTTGTAGCTGCTGATGCGGGTAAAAAGAACTATGTGGGTCCCTACCCAAGGTATGGAAAGTGTACCCTCCACCATGCAGCCAATCAACAGTGCATGGCTTGTTACAATTGTAAGAAGACGGGGCATTTGGCCAGGGACTGCAGAAAACAGACAGCACCAGCTGCACCCATGAATGTTGTGCTATTGAATCAGAGGAGACCGTAAGGAAATCGCGGAGCGTGTTTTGAGTGCGGGTCTCCAGACCATTTCAGGAATGCTTGTACCCAGTGGTTGGGGAAACAGGTTCAGGTTGCTGTCCATCTGAATCAGTTACAGATTGCCGGGCCTAAACAGAACAGAGGCAACCAGGGTCAAGCTGTCAGGGGTCGTGCATTTGTGCTCAACGCCGCTGAAGCTCGCAACGATCCAAATGTCATCGCGGGTACATTTCTTTTGGATAATCAATATGAGCCTGTATTATTTGATTCATGGGCAGATTATAGTTTTGTAGCTACTAGTTTCTTGCCTTTATTGCATGCTAAGCCAGGTCCCATGTGCGTGTACTTTAATGTTGAGATGGCTAATGGTGAGTTGGTTAGATTAGATAAGGTCGTTCGTGCTTGTGCGTTAGTTCTTAATGACCATCCATTCTTAATAGACTTGGTACCTTTGATATGGGCAGTTTTGACGTTATTGCGGGAATGGATTGGATGTCTATAGTTGACGCTTCGATTTTATATAGTACTAAGATTGTTAGAATTCCATTGCCTAGCGGGGAAGTACTAGAAGTTCAGGGTGAGCAATCTGAGTCACATGAGAAGCATCTTATGAGTGCCAAATGCAAGGAGATTAGTTTGGAGAATGTTCATGTTGTTCGTGACTTCCAGGATGTTTTTCCTGATGATTTACCTGGGTTACCCCCATCTCGACAACTTTATTTTCGTATTGACCTTGTCCCGGACGTGGATCCTGTAGCAAGGTCCCCGTATAGACTAGCGCCATCCGAAATGAAAGAATTGGTGATGCAGTTGAAGGAACTTCAAGATAAAGGCTTCATTCGGCCCAGTCATTCTCCGTGGGGAACACCCATATTGTTCGCTAAGAAGAAAGATGGATCATTCAGAATGTGTATCGACTATCATGAATTGAACAAGCTAACAGTAAAGAACTGTTATCCCCTCCCTAGGATTGACGACTTGTTCGATCAGCTTCAGGGTGCAAAGTATTTTTCAAAGATAGACTTACGGTCTGGGTATCATCAGTTGCGTGTGCACGAAGACGACATACCAAAGACTGCTTTCAGAACTCGATATGGGCATTTTGAATTCACGGTGATGCCGTTAAGGCTGACGAATGCGCCAGCAGTATTTATGGACTTAATGAATAGGGTGTGTTGACCGTATCTAGACAAGTTTGTGATTGTATTCATCGACGACATTCTGATCTATTCGAAATCAAAATAAGAACATGCAGATCACTTGAGGAAAGTGTTGGAATTAATTAGGAATGAGAAGCTGTATGGAAAATTTTCTAAGTGTGAGTTCTTGTTGAAAGAAGTCTATTTCCTTGGGCATGTGGTTAACAATAATGACATCCAAGTAGATCCTAACAAGATTGATTCTGTGAAGAATTGGAGAACGCCAGAGACGCCAACAGAGGTCAGACAGTTTCTTGGATTGGCTGGTTATTATAGGCCATTTATCGAGAATTTATCAAAGATTGCTCAGCCGCTTACCCAGCTAACTCAGAAGGATAGGCCGTATGTGTGGGGAGAAAAACAGGAGGAAGCATTTCGGATTTTGAAGGATAATTTGTGCAATGCACCGATTTTGAGTTTGCCAGAAGGATCCGACGATTTTGTGGTTTACTGTGACGCGTCAGGTCAAGGATTGGGATGCGTGTTGATGCAGCGGGGCAAGGTGATTGCACACGCCTCTCGTCAGTTGAAAGTTCATGAAAAGAATTACACCACTCATGACTTAGAGTTGGGAGCAGTCATCTTTGCCTTGAAGTGTTGGAGACATTACTTGTACGGGACGAAGAGCATCATTTTCACAGATCACAAGATTCTGCAGCACATATTTAATCAACAAGACTTGAACATGAGGCAACGAAGGTGGCTCGAACTACTCACTGACTATGATTGTGACATCCGTTATCATCTGGGAAAAGCTAACGTGGTGGCTGATGCCCTAAGCCGTAAGGAAAGGGTTAAGCCAAGACGAGTGCGTGCTATGAGCATGACAGTGCAAACGAGTGTTCGAGACAGAATAATAGGGGCACAATCGGAAGCCGTGGCTAGCCAAGATTTTCTCAAAGAAGAGTTGCGAGGTTTGGAAAAGCAACTAGTGAAGAAAGAGGATGGTGGTTTGTACTTTGTCGAAAGAATATGGGTTCCTTTGTATGGGAATGTACGAGCATTGATATTAGACGAAGCCCATAGGTCGAGGTACTCAGTGCATCTAGGGTCGGACAAGATGTATTACGACTTGCGAGAATTGTATTGGTGGTCTGGAATGAAGAAGGACATTGCAACTTTTGTTGGCCATTGTATAACATGTTTGCAAGTAAAGGTAGAGCATCAAAAGCCGTCAGGGTTACTTGAGCAACAGAAGATTCCCGAGTGGAAGTGGGAACGGATTACTATGGATTTTATTACGAAACTTCCAAGGATGAGGGACGGACATGACATGATTTGGGTGATTGTTGATCGGATGACAAAGTCTGCTCATTTCTTAGCAATTCGTGAGAAAGATCCAACACAGACTTTGGTAAGGTTATACATAAAGGAAGTTGTGTCGAAGCATGGCGTACCAGAGTCAATCATATCGGACAGAGATAGTCGCTTCACCTCGAGGTTCTGGCAGGTACTTCAGAAGACCTTTGGCACAAAGTTGGATATGAGTACAACATACCACCCTCAGACCGATGGTCAAAGCGAGAGTACGATTTAGACGCCGGAGGATATGCTAAGAGCGTGCGTGATAGATTTTGGTGGTAACTGGGATACTCATCTTCCATTGGTGGAATTCTCGTACAACAACTGTTACCACACGAGTATTCAGTGTGCACCGTTTGAAGCACTGTACGGACGAAAGTGTAGATCGCCAGTTGCATGGGCTCAAGTTGGACACAACCAATTAATTGGGCCTGAAATCATCGAGGAAACAACTGAAAAGATCATTCAGATTAAGGAGCGGCTGAGAGCAGCGCAAGACCGGCAGAAAAGTTACGCCGATGTTAGGCGAAAGCCTTTGGAGTTCAGTGTCGGAGATAACGTGCTTCTTAAAGTATCGCCTTGGAAGGGCGTGGTTCAATTCATTAAAAGAGGAAAGCTAGGACCAAGGTACATTGGACCTTTTAAAATAACTGAACGGATTAGTCGTGTTGCTTATCGTTTGGAGCTCCCTCCAGAGCTTAATGAGGTTCATAACGTATTCCATGTGTCAAATCTTCGCAAGTGCTTAGTGGACGCGACACAACATGTCCCTATGGATGAGATTCAGATTGACGAGAAATTGAACTTTGTCGAGAGACTGATTGAGATAGTGGATCGTGAGATCCGTAAGCTGAAAAGGACTGAGTTTACAATCGTTATTGTGAAATGGAGTTCTAGACGCGGCCAGAATATACTTGGGAACCAGAAGATCATATGAGGAAGAAGTATCCCCAATTGTTCGAGGGTGCTAGTACTAGTTGAATTTCGGGACGAAATTCTCTTAACGGGGGAATGATGTGACAACCGTCATCTGAGTGTCCAATCCGATGTACATCTTCCGTTCATCTTTATGGTAGTCAGTCATGTACGTGTCCATACAGTACGTCATTAGTCGATTCGAGTTCATGTACGTGTACTTTTGTACGACATTAGGTATAAATAAAGTGAGTTCATGTTCATTCGGGTGCTAGTGCATTTAGTATTTTGAGTTTTGGTGCTGGAGTTCGAGTTCGAAGGAATACTAGATGTTTATTAGAAATGCCAAATAAAGTAAAATAATATTTCGAGGCACTTTATAAAATCAAATATCATCATGTGACTAATCGTTGTGTTCGTAATTCAAAAAGGTTTTGCAAGGGTCAGTCGAGTCGTTTTAAAAATGTGCGATGCGCGCTCGGTAATAAAAAAGGACTAAATTTGTAAGAAAACCCGGAAGGAAGGAGTCCCCATCTTCCCTCCATATAAATTCATTTTTCCTTGCTTTTCTTTCATTTTTAGATAAACCAAAACACACACATTTCTCTAACCTCTCTCTAGATTCTCTCTCTCTCTAGAAATCTTCACAAAAATCGGCTTTCAGCAAAAGATTTACAAGGTATATCATTTGTATTAGGATTTTGTTGCTTAATCTTGTGTATTTTTAGAATTAAAGGAATTTTTCTTAGTTTTACAAAATATTATTATTACCACTTTTTATCTAGAAATCATTGCAATAATCCGGTTTTGAGCAAAGAAAAAACAACCAAAAACTTACCTTTATGATTTTGAAACTTATTTTAAACAACCCATAGCTTGGAATCGCGTTTTGGAGTCAAAAAGTGGTGTTTTTGGCGAATTTCAGATCTGATCTATGATCAGTTTCAGTTGGACTGAAATTAATTAATTTCGGTTGGACTTTTAAATTCGGTTTGACTTTTAATTCGGTTTGACTTTTAATTTCGGTTGGACTTTTAAATTCGGTTTGACTTTTAATTTCGATTTGACTTTTAATTTCGGTTTCATTTATAAATTCGGTTGGACTTTTAATTTCGGTTGGACTTTTAAATTCGGTTTGACTTTTAATTTCGGTTGGACTTTTAAATTCGGTTTGACTTTTAGTTTCGGTTGGACTTTTAAATTCGGTTGGACTTTTAATTTCGGTTTGACTTTTAAATTTGGTCAAACCGAAGATTATTATTTTCGGTCCGGTCAAACCAAAAATTTTATTTTAGATCGGACCTGTTCTTCAATTATTGTTTAAGTAACTAAAAATATTAAGCTTTAATTCTTACATCGTCGGTTTTGTACGTCATTAACCTATATTGAACGATTATCATAAACGTTTTAATGGCATTTCTAATAGGCTAGGGGTAGCAAGCATAGGACATCATTATAAGTTATCCTGTGATAATATTATGTACGTACGATAGGTGTTGACCTTCGCGGACGTTGAGTGTACTTGTACGATTGTTTCATTGTTCTAGTTCTTCAGGTTCATACTACGCTTTCAGGTGAGTTTCGTAGCCCTTCTTTTACTGACTTTGGGGGTGAAAAGTATACTTATTTTTCTAATAGATTGTCGATAACTGTTTTCTTTATGTGCAATATATTGGTTGAGTTGTTCATATAGAGTTACTTGTTCGTATCGATGCATGTGTTTCATGAGGATTTGTACGTGTACGTGTTCGTTCTTGGTACCAAGCTGGCCATGTGTTGAATTCGTGGGATCATACGTTGGTACCCTTGGGATTGTGCTCCCGGTCCCGGTCATTATGTGCATACTTAGTCATTGATTTATGTGCTTATTTGTATGTTCGAGGCAACATTGTAAGTAACTCTATTGCTCCTTATGTAACATTCGTGATATTTGACCCGTTGACTTTTTGTGTTATTTGACTAACCTTTATGGTTAGTGTTATTTTGGAAGGCAAATTTGAGATAAATTGTGTTTACGTGTTTAAATGGTTCATTTTATTGGTCTTACGACACCTTACGTATGTGATTTAATTAGAAATTGTGAAACGGGTTATCCGTGGATCTGACCCGTGACCCACCCAACTATCCACCCACTCCCCCCTTATCTTCTTTCTTTTCTTTCTTCCTTTCATTTTTGTAGATGGGGAGCACAAAACACACACACACTCTTGCTCTCTTCCTCTTCAAATCCATAGATCATATATCATATTTCAAGTATTTTGTTGGTAAATCAAAACCCATATCGTCATCTTCATCATTGTTGTTAGGGTTGGTTTTGTCTCAAGCTCTCAACCTCCATTTTTGCTCATTTTCGGGTTTTGAAGTTTTGAAGAACTTGGGTATGTA
>JAOXNX010053554.1:0-12124 GCA_028566075.1 Solidago caesia | reverse complement strand
ATCATCATGACTTTAGACTATGTGAATACTTTTATGATTCATGTCTCTCAGTATTGCATTACCATTGAAAAGACCATTTGTATGTGATGGAACCGTTGAAACTATAAGTGTCGCTTTCAATATCGTATTTTTTATTGGGAAATCATATACACTGCAGCAGTGCTAATCATATGCACTGTTTCCCTCACATTTATGGCAAACTTTTTTTTTCCCCCCATTTGATCACGTGGGAGGGTGTTTGTGAGAGTGCAGTACAGTCCTGCTGCTGTACTGATCATTAACCCATTTTTTATATATCATAAATAATCAAAACTTTTGATTAATAAATATCTATATATAGATACTCAATATAATTAAAATTCTTATATTAAAAAATCATATTATATTCATTGTTACAATAACTATCTATTTCATCATTATTATTGCTTTTAGTTATTAATAAAAATCTAAATAAGTCTACAACCACTTATTAATAAAATATAATAGTTGCAAATTTTTGCTAATTGGTTGGCATATCAAATTGAACCAATATTTTTATGATACAAGTCTTTTACTATTAGGCTACCATTGAAGACAACAAAATGAATGTGATGGAACAATTCGCATTTTAACTTCTTTACACAAAAAATCAATAGTACGATATATAGTCAATCCGTATATCGTACGGGTATTAAGACTAGTATATATTATATATATATGTTATAAGCATTATATATATATATATATAGGCGTGTTACAAAACCTGCTACCTCTGATTGTCTTCCCCTAGCTATATTTTAAACTATATATCAGTTAAAGTATTTATTACTCAATAATGACATATGTATCGAGCTTATCCTATAATTCTCGTCTTTAATATTTATATATGTTTAACAATTGGGTTTTGCTAATGACAGTCCTTAGGGCTGTCATTAACGTGCATAAAATAGTTGTATTTTTACCATAAAGTTCAGGTGATGAACTTTTGATATGGAAGGTACAAATTTTTTATACAGGTTAGGACTGTCATTAGAAAAAACCTTAACAATTAAATTAAATTGGATTAACTAATTGTTGAGTTTTAAGGTGGAAACAAAAACTTGTGATGCATATATAGATATATGAATTCGCTATATACATATATATATTTGTTTGAATATTTTATGAAGTACAATGTTTTTTAAGCATGCTTTAGGTATATATGATATTTAATAGTTTAGGAGGGGTATATATGAAATTAACTTGTGATACATATATATATATATATATATATATATATATATATGAATTCGCTAATTGTTATTTTTGGGTACTTATTTACCAAACACGTTTACCACGTTTACCATGCTTACAATGCTAAATTTGCTCTGCATGCCAGCTGCTTGAGGCTGCATATATATAAAGTCACTTATTATATGCACCACAAACACTCCCATAATTATATTGTTCATCTTTCATATACAACAAAGGTTAGATACATCTTTCTTCTTGATATTATTATATTATATTATATTATATTATATAATATATATTTGTTAATAATAATCCGGTAACACAGACATTTAATATGTATCATACTATGTTTTTATTTACTACTAGTAGTATTTAATATGTATAAACGACGTACATATGCAAAATGTACAAGTGGTGTATGCATGCTGCTGCCCCAAAGTACGTGTTTGGTAAACCCAGACCTCAACAATTAAATGGTGGCAGGTTGTGGCATGTGGTGGTTGGCATACTCCGGGTTTCGGAAAACGGGAGTTAAGGTGAAGGTATAGTCCGGATTTGGGGAAATCCGGACGTACTGGTTTTACAAATCTACTTGTAGACCACCTTGTTCTACAAAATGGTTTTGGTTTGGGAAAGACGTACCCCAAATTTATCCAAAAAATTCCGTCTTATTACATTGAATAAAAAGAGTAGAACATGTACTACTTTCTTGCCTATTTATTCAAACATTTATTTGTTTATCATGTGAACCATATTTATGATCGATGTTTACAATACTATATCTGCTTTGCAGCCACTTGTGTATCAGTGTGTGTGGCTGAGTGCACTCTCCTGATGTGCCTTGAGTCAGCTACGTTTTATATGCACCATAACTATGGCTATTTATTAACTTCATCTACCATAAACAAAAGGGTGAGTTACCACTTTCTTCTTAACCTTTTTTTTTTTTTTTTTTTTGTTGTTGCAATTTATATAAATTTTGATTTAATGTATGTATTTTAAACAACTCTACTAACTATGAAAATTGACCTTTTAAGAACTAAATGATAGTCCCTTTCTTCTAAATTTTCTTCTCCAATCCTTTTGCTCAAATTTAAAAGAAATCATAGACCCGAGTAACTAAACATGCCTATTCAACTCAATTATAGACGGATTCAGTTTTTTTCCCCCTTTATCCCACCTTCAATCTTAACATGTACCCAACCTCTTGACCGTTTTCATCCAAAAGCTATAAACCAGTTCATAATTGAAATTTGAAAGAATAACTTTATTTCATAAAGTTACTTTTACTGTAGTATCCTACTGCTTATCACATTGCTTTACCACTTTTTGCCTTGTCCTTTAGAAGTGATTTTACCTGTCATTTTCCTAGTGCTAGGTGTTTATATTTTATTAGGTAGAAAAATGTGATGTGTCAAACCTTGAATAGCAAAGTATTGTAAAATAAATAACAGAAAAAAATGTTTTACACAAAAATGTTACACCACACTTCTTCTCATCCAATAAATCAGTAAAACAGATGAAATCTTTTTACTGTCGCGACTATATTACACACATCTATCATAGTGGAGATTAAAATTTTTAACATTATTATGTTATTTGTTTGTCACAGATTTGAAGATAAAGCGATAGAATTTGACAACCTTTAGCGGGACTAAAAATGACTGTTGAGTCACTAATCACATCACTCTCATGTTCTTCAAGCTCCGCAATGGCGGAAAACGCGTCATTGATCTCATTCATCTTCTTGTCTCCATGTCCACAGAGACTACTCTTAGCTTCTGTTGATTCCATCTTCATATTCATCGTTTTCATTTTCGCAATTCAAAAACTTTATTCAAAGTATACCTCAACCTCACGCATCAATGGTGTTGGCTCGACCATTAACGAACCTTTAGTCGCTAAAACACCAGTTTTTGTGAAAGTCAATCTTTGGTTCCATCTATCTTTAACTGTTTCCATCATTTTAGCTGCTTTAGCGACTGTTTCATCGGTTTCGGGGTTCACACAGAACCCCGAAGCACAATGGAAGTTGGTTGATGGAATATGTTGGTTAGTTCAAGCGATATCGTTTGTTATAATCACATTTTTGATTGTTCGCGAAAAGAAATTTCAGTCAGTAACTCATCCAGTCACCCTACGTGTATTCTGGGTCGTTAACTTCGTCGCTATTGCGTTAATCGCATTTTCAAGTATCAACCGCCTGGTTTATAATACTCCGTTGTCAGAAACCGAAGACATAATATCATCGATTTCGCTACTGTTTTCGGGTTTCTTCTTGGCAGCATCAGTAACCGGTTCAACCGGGGTTACAGTAACACCAGATTCAAAACCCGACGAATTGACCAAATCGTCGAATGTGACTCCATGGGCATCAGCTTCGATTTTATCAAAACTGCTTTGGTTATGGTTGAATCCATTGCTAGAAAAAGGATACAAAACCCCGTTAATAATCGATGATATCCCTACGCTTTCACAAGAGCACCAAGCTGAAACAATGTCACTACTATTCGAACAAAACTGGCCCAAATCTGAAGAGAATTCGAAACATCCAGTTCGAACAACATTGATTCGCTGTTTCTGGAAAGATATAGCATTCACCGGGTTTTTAACGATTGTAAAGCTTTGTGCCACGTATGTTGGTCCGTTGCTAATTCAACGATTTGTGGACTTCACATCCAGAAAGAGTAATTCATCATATGAAGGATATTATTTGGTACTAGTTCTTCTTGTTGCTAAACTTATCGAAGTTTTATCGTCACAGCATTTCGGTTTCGAATCTAGCAAGCTCGGGATGTTAATCCGTTCATCTTTGATTACGTCGTTATACAAGAAAGGATTACGTCTTTCGTGTTCTGCTCGTCAAGCTCATGGTGTAGGACAAATCGTAAACTACATGGCTGTAGATGCTCAACAAATAGCCGGTATCATACCAATACTACACAGCCTTTGGCTAATGCCGATTCAAGTTGGAGTAGCATTAGTCATTCTTTACTTGTACCTCGGCATATCAACTGTGGTTACACTGATTATGGTTGTCGGAATTCTATCCATTATGTTTGTGTGTACTAAAAAAAATAACCAGTTCGTGTTTAAAGTTATGATGAGTCGTGACTCGAGGCTGAAAGCTACCAACGAGATGCTAAGTTACATGAGGGTGATCAAGTTTCAAGCTTGGGAAGAACATTTTAACGAAAGGATTCAGTCGTTTCGTGAGTCAGAATACGGTTGGCTTTGTAAATTCACATATTCGATTGGTGGAACCATGGTTCTCTTATGGAGCACACCTTTATTTATGTCGACCATGACATTTGGATGTGCGGCTTTGCTTGGGGTACCGCTGGATGCTGGGATGGTTTTCACTGCCACGTCGTTGTTCAGGAACTTGCAGGACCCGATTTACAATTTTCCTCAATCAATGATCTCGCTCTCTCAGGCGATGATTTCGTTGGGAAGATTAGATGGGTATATGTCCAGTAAGGAATTGGATGAGGGTTTGATCGAGAGGAACGAAAATGGTGATGGTGAAACCACTACTGCGATCAAGGTACAAAACGGGTCCTTTAGCTGGAATGATGACCCTTCGGAAGAAGTTCTGATCAAAAACTTAAACTTTGAGCTCAAAAAGGGCAAACTTGCAGCCATTGTGGGAACTGTAGGATCAGGTAAATCGTCTCTACTCGCATCTGTTGTTGGTGAGATGAACAAAATATCCGGCAAGGTGAAAGTTTTTGGAAGCACTGCTTATGTCGCACAAACGGCATGGATTCAGAATGCGACAATTCAAGAAAACATTCTGTTTGGTTCGCCTATGGACCAACACAAGTACAAGAATGTAATAAGAGCTTGTTGCTTGGAGAAGGATTTAGAAATGATGGACTTCGGAGATCAAACTGAAATTGGTGAGCGTGGAATCAATCTCAGCGGTGGCCAAAAGCAGAGAATTCAGCTGGCAAGAGCTGCTTACCAAGATTCCGACATCTATCTTCTTGATGATGTATTTAGTGCGGTTGATGCTCACACCGGTTCAGATATTTTCAAGGTGATCGACTACCTAATTGCAGACCAAATGTAGCATACAACCTAAAATTTCTTGCACTCGTCATGCTTATCATAAATTTCATTGCAGGAATGTGTAAGGGGAATCCTCAGAGACAAGACGATCTTACTCGTTACTCACCAAGTTGACTTCCTTCACAATGTTGATCTTATTCTAGTAAGTTATATGATTCTGCTTTTGGTTCGGCGATTAGGGTTTGTGATTGCTCTTTAACTTGGAAGATTACTTGTTAATTATGTGAACGTGAAACAGTCAGAAAATAGTCGCTAGAGAAACATAGCACACAATTACTAAGTGTGGGTAAATGAATACGCATATACTTTAATAAAGGGACTATTACCTGTGGATGTAACTATGACCAAATGTATATGTTATGTAAAGATCTCGTAAAATGTCTATACCATGTAATGACCTTTTAAATCCCGGTTATTGGATTAATAAAAAACTTACAAGTGGCAGCTTATATGGTTGCCACATATAATTGGGTACATCCTATAACCGGGATTTGAAAGTTCGTTACATGACATAGACATTTTACGAGATCTTTACATAACATAGACATTTGGTCATAGTTAGTTACATCCACAGGTAATATTCCCTTTAATAAACGATAAATTTTGGAGTACTTTTTAATGCTCTTCCGAATGTGTCACTAAAAATATGTTAGTCACTAAAGTGTTAAAAATCTTCTAAACCATTCTTTTAAAAGAGTTGGCTTATTTTTGAAATAATATAACTTTTTATTCATATATGACAAATAACTATCATAAGTTTTTTTGAGAAACTTTTCTTTGGACCAACCTGGCTACTGGATGAAAACATAGTGAGTAATGGTTCTACTAGGATTTGTTCATTTGTGATTGAAACTTAACCTCTCACAGGTGATGCGCGACGGGATGATTGTCCAATCAGGAAAGTATGATGAACTAGTTGAGTCGGGGCTTGATTTTAAAGCTTTAGTGTCTGCTCATGAGACCTCAATGGAGCTAGTACAGACAGAGTCTACTAAACCCGAGACCCTACCAATATCTAGTGGCGTTATTGAGAAACAGAAATCTCTACAACGATTGCAATCCCAATCCCAATTGAATTCTGTAACAAGAACATCAAAACTGATTAAAGATGAAGAACGAGAAACAGGAAGAGTAACCTTACATATCTACAAAACGTATTTGACCGAGGCCAAGGGGTGGAGCGGTCTGGTTCTAGTTTTGTTATTGTCAATCTTGTGGCAAGCGACACAGATGAGTGGTGATTACTGGTTGGCTTATGAAACTTCAGAGGATCGAGCTGCTTCTTTCAGCGCTTCTTTGTTCATTGGAGTGTATGCAGTTATAGGTGGCACCGCAGTTGTCATTCTAATTGCAAGAATTGCTTCCTCTATGTATTTAGGGCTTGTGACTGCACAAAAGTTCTTTAAACAAATCCTTCAAAGCATGATCCATGCTCCAATGTCATTTTTTGACACCACGCCTTCAGGAAGAATTCTAACTCGGGTAAAGTGGCTCATATATTTATTAATGGATAGATTTGACTTGTGTTTTTTCTCCTAACTGGTCAAATAAATAACTGTCTGTAAAATCTAAAATAGACGTAGGAATATTTGAACATTTGGTAGATACAACATGACATTTTTGTTCAATACATATACAACAATACATACTAGAATAATTTGCCCTGAATTTAATACACAGAGTCTCATCAATCAGTTTTTTTCCTTTATGAAGTTAGATTATTATTATTGAAATAATATATTTTTGTAATCTTATGTTAGACACAAATTATCTTAACGAAATACCTTTTATGGAAAAAAATGTATTTATGGTCTCCCCGGCCCGACCGTTTCTACTGCACCAAAATGACCTGTTTTGACCAATCCCATCAGATCCAACCCCTATCTTATGCCAATGTAATCACTGAATGTTTTTCAGGCATCAAGTGATCAAGCGAATGTCGATCTGCTCCTACCTTTCATGATGCAGATGAACCTTGTTTTGTACATATCTGTGATTGGTGTCATTATCATCACCTGTCAGTACTCTTGGCCTGTAGTTTTTCTACTGATTCCACTTGGTTGGGTCAATATATATTATCAGGTATGTGATGCATAACATAAGCACAAACAAGCGTTAAAACGCAAGCTTCACGAGAAAATATAATCTTTTCACACAATTTATCTATGTAACATTAAAAAAACAAAACAAAACAAAAAAAAACTGAAATTTGTAGAATATGGTTAGAGAAAAATAATCGTTTTGCCTGATTTCTTCAGCGGTATTACCTTGCATCATCTCGTGAAATAACCAGACTCGACTCGATTACAAATGCACCTGTCATTCACCACTTCTCTGAGAGCATCTCGGGGGTTATGACTATAAGGTGTTTCAGAAAACAGGACAAGTTTGTTCAAGACAATGTTGACCGTGTGAATGGAAATCTACGAATGCAGTTCCACAATAGTGGATCAAATGCATGGTTAGGGTTCCGTTCGGAATTTATTGGAACCTTGTTTCTCTGTGTTTCCACAGCATTCATGATCCTTTTACCTAGCAATGTCATTAAACCAGGTACGTACATTCCCATTTCAAAACCTTGCCTATCCAATACAGGCCACTACTTTGAGTCAAAGTAGTGGGTTCGTTTGGGTTATGTTTTAATTTCAAAAGGCCTTGGCCCAACTATCTACTAATATATAGCTGAAAAGGAAATGAAATGAACGTGTCAAAAGTCGTCCAAAGATGAACGTCTACTTCTAATGCATACAACCTACTAAATCACTCAAAAAACAGAATAATATTGCAACAGTATATTTATAGAAAATAATGTTGGAGGTGAACTCGACATGGCTCATTTTGACTCGTACCAAAACCACCCTTTTACCTAAATCCAATTCGGCCAGTTACCCACCCCCATCAATTTTGTCCCTACGTGTGGATAGAAGCTAATGGGCACTGATGCTTATACAGAGAATATTGGAATGTCACTTTCGTATGGCTTGTCACTCAATGGTCTGCTTTTTTCGGCTATAATTTCGAGTTGCTCCATTGAAAACCAAATGGTTTCAGTTGAGAGGATAAAACAGTTTATCAAGATACCATCAGAAGCAGAATGGGTGAAAAAAGATAGCGCACCTCCTCCAAATTGGCCCAATCATGGCAGTGTGGAGCTCAGAAACTTGCAGGTAATTTCAAATTGTACAACTAATATTGAACACTCTTCCAATTTACATTTCTCAGTATTCGCTCGTGAGCAGGTTAGATATCGTCCAGACACGCCTCTCGTGCTTAAAGGGATTACCCTAAATATTCAAGGGGGGCAAAAGATCGGCGTTGTTGGTAGAACGGGTGGTGGGAAATCAACTTTGATCCAGGTTTTGTTTAGGCTGATTGAGCCTTCTGCGGGAAGTATTATCATTGATGGTATTGATATCTCCACATTAGGACTTCACGATCTTAGGTCCCGATTTGGCATTATTCCTCAAGAACCCGTCCTTTTTAAAGGCACAGTAAGAAGCAACATTGACCCAATCCGTCAGCATTCAGATGCGGAGATATGGAGGGTAAGTGGGTTTGATTCTTTCACTACCACAAATTTGTAGGGTCGGTGACTCCATGCTGCATGGGACATTGGGATCTATGATCATAAAAGGTGTCAAAATGGTTAGATTGGACGAGTTGGGTAACGGGTCAATTCGGGTAATTTTAGATGCGAGTCAAACTGGGTTGGGTTGACCATTTACAGTTTTGATCCAAAATTTACATAGATAATAAAAGTAAAATATTCTATGAAGTATATTATTTGGGAAGTGATATCTGTACCACTATAATTAATACATCTACTAAATATAAGCATTACTGGCTTGTATTGTATACTGAAAAACTTGTCCTTTGTGGTAAATTAATAAAAAGTGATGGTACCATTATCATTTCCCATATCATTTCAATAATCATCCAATTGTTTTTAATAAAGTGATTTAGGAGGTTTTATGCGTATAAATGACACCTTGGTTCACTTTCAACCTGTCTGATGTTGTTTCCTTTATAGCTACTCCTAAATTTATTTCATTACACATTTGACCTATTAGGGATAACCACAAACCAAATAGAGCCATTCATAACTAAATAGGTTGAAATTGCCACCTCTGCTTCTTTCCGTTCACCTAATATGAAAAACTCCTTTGCAGAGTCTCGAACGATGTCAACTTAGTGACGTTGTATCAGCAAAACCTGGGAAACTTGATTCCGAAGGTACGTAAACTGGAATACGGATCCATGGACTGTTTTTGCTAGAAAATAGAGAGAGAGAGTAAATGTAATCTTTTTCACTTATACGTTTTCGGTGTTCTTTTTAGTTGTTACCGATGGTGATAATTGGAGTGTGGGACAAAGGCAACTTCTTTGTCTGGGAAGGGTGTTGCTGAAGCAGAGCAAGTTATTGTTCATGGATGAAGCAACAGCTTCCGTTGATTCACAAACGGATGCTGTAATTCAAAAAATCATAAGAGAGGATTTTGCAGACTCTACTATCGTTAGTATTGCTCATAGAATACCCACTGTCATGGACTGTGATATGGTTCTAGTCATTGATGGAGGTAGGCTTTATCATTTTCTAGAGCCAAGAAAATGGGCAAGGCGAGTAGGTTGGGTAACGGGTCAAAATGGGTCTTTCTTTGATACGGGTCAGCTCTGGTTGACCCCAAACAATTTTATTTCAATTTTTTTATTTTTAACATATAATTGGTGTGTCAACAATTATCGGTATATATTATTGCCCGAATCAATCCATTCATAAGCAAATGGATCAAAATTGCCACCTATACATTTTCGTCTGAAAACTGTTATTGGGTGTACACAGGTTTTTACGCCTAATTAAGGTTAAGTCACATTACTTGAAGATCTAATCATCTAATCACTAACCTATTATTCTTATTTTCGGTTTAACAGGGTATGCAAAAGAATATGACAGACCTTCGCGTTTGCTAGATAGGCCCTCACTTTTTGGGGCGTTGGTTCAGGAATATTCAAACCGAGCAGCATATGTGGAAGAGATTAATGTTATCCCTAATGGATCTGCATGAGATTGTGTTTTTTTCTTTCCCATTCTTTTTTATTGTAGAAATAAGTATTAGTGAAAGCAAACTATAACTTCATTCAACTTCTTACTTGCTTGTACGCATGCAAATTTTCCACGAGTATGAAGTAGCAACGAGAAAAGTGTGTCTAGATCCCCGATAACACATGGGATTGTGATTCTAATGCTCCTTTGTCTGCTGAATCCTTTCGGTTATCTCAGTTTAAAGCCTCTCCTAATATTCAAGACATCTCGACAAATGCATAGATCTTCATTTCATGTTCTGTGGAGGCGGCGAATTGGGCAGCCAGGCTAGCAGTAACAGATCAAATAGGTTGAATTCAAATGAGTGATTATAGTGTAGGTCAAGACAGATCATTGGATTGACCCAGCCATTTTTGCTGTCAATTTGTTTGAAGTTTACAAATAGTATATGTTTTGCAAAACGTTCAAGACTATGTTGGTCATGGTTGCCAACCATGACCAACATAGTCGTCCATGACCAACACATACATTGAATCTTCAAAGCGTGCAGTATTGTTACGTTCCCACATTGGCCGAGTATGGGATTAGTTGATGGCTAAGTTTTGGTCATTTTCTCCTTTGAGCTGACTTTTTGGAATGAGTTTTACACTTGGTTTATGGATTGAAGGGAGCCTAGTATGGAATGTGTTCGTATCAAAATTGAATTGATTCATGTACTATTTATTTAGGTATAAAACTTCATATATCATCCCTTGACCACTCCATCTAACAAGACTTAACCCAAAAATGTATGATATATCCATATCTACACAACTTGAATTCATCATGCACAATAATACAAGTATAGTATACAATTAAATTAAATTAAACACAACATTGTTGTATAACTAAAATTTTGGGACCATTTCCTAAGTTTCATCTCGCTCTTTGATATTTTACAGAATTCGTTCACAATCGTCCTATATCGATCTAAACCGACTAACTTAACTATTATTGAATTACTTTTTGACAAATAATAATAATAAAAGAAATAATTATTTATTATGTGCTCCCAAAGGCTAATAGAACTTCTCCGCAACATATTTGTCATGGTTAGTAAAGTCTTTAGAGCACCTCTAATGGAGGTTTATAAAGAAGGTTCATGCTTAGGCCGGTCCCTAAGGGACTCGTCATGCTCGTCCAAACACACCATCTTCCTCGTCATGATAGACACAATGCCTTTCATACTTGCTCGTCGTCTTCCCTTGTCCAAATAATGAAACCAGAAGACGAGAATACGTGGCGTACGGAGCGTATAAAAAAAAAAAAAAAAAGGCTTTTCTCAAACCCAAAACAAACCCGTGAACTTTTTATTTCTTCTTTTATTTTTTTAACTTTTACTCACTTTTATATAAACGGTTTCAAAATCATACTTCAACAAAAAAAAAACTCAACCAAAACCATACTTAAAAAAAAAACCCAACCAAAACCATACTTCACTTTATACTTCAACAAAAAAATGTCGGATTCGGACAATGATTCGAGTTTTGAAAACACTATGGCGGCATTTACGACTTTTTTCAATCCACAACTATCTCAATTCTTTATTGATTATTTAGAAAACGAAGAAGTCGAAACGGGAAGTTCATCGCGGCCCAAAATACCAAGAAGGAATATACCTAGAGATCATCTTGGAGCCGCAAATCGTTTATACAACCATTACTTTGCTCCGGAACCACTGTACCCGGCCGACTATTTTCGGAGACGATTTCGGATGCCGAAGGAATTGTTTATCCGTGTCGTCCAAGGTATACATTC
>JAOXNX010053483.1:0-12131 GCA_028566075.1 Solidago caesia | reverse complement strand
AATTAATATACAACATCTACCCTTTAATTTCTAAAATAACTACACTACCCATTTTACATTAATAACCACACCACCACTATCGCCACCGCCGCAGCCACCACCGCCTCCACTACACCGCCACCGCTACCATCATTGCCGCTGCATCGTGCGGGCATGCGTCTAGTATATATATATATGGAAACTAATATTTTAAGGTTTAGATATTGTAAAAATAAATATTTTGTAATGAGGTTAAGTGATAAATACTAGCATACTTTAGATCGGTGCCAATTTAATCTGGGGTATTCATATTCGTATTCATATTTCTACTTATTGAAAGTATGCACTGTACGATATGATTTAAAGGAAACCGAAAAGATTTAAATTCAAACTTAATTATATATGTCTTATTTTGATTTTAATGTTTGTTTCGATAATCAATCTGATGCCATATTTCATGAGGCCTTATTTTCTTTAAATCTTTTTTATTGACCGAAATTATTTAGGTGTACAATTTTATTCATTATATTTTTACAACATATTGTTATTTATTTATAACTAGTACTAATATCCGATCGCGATGCACGGTTTGACTCATAAATATTTATATTTGTATTTGATTTTTTTATAATTGGAATGCAGGTTGAAACATGTATAAATCATAATTGTATAAAGTTTATTGTCGTATTTATATAGTTAATGAAATGGAGATTATCATATTAAACCCCGAGCTTTATAAAAAAAAAACAATAAAAACCCACTTGCCACATTTAAATCCAAAAAGTCGTAAGAAGTATAACATATAATATTTGATTTATCATACAATTATCAATGAAAAAAAAAAATAGATAAAAAGTTTCTAATTTTTGAAAACCCACAATAAGGTTTTGATGAAAACATAGATCAAATCTTAATCTTAATATATACTAAAAAACAACTGACCTAACCTCAATTGACCAATCAGAACTCTCAATTTCTCTAAATTAATTTATTAAACATGTGACTAAATTATTAATTTAGATTAATTATGAAATATTGGTAGATTTATTTGATTAATATAAATCACAATATTATATATATAGAAAAAGGTCGACCAACTTGACCAAATTTGTTAATTTGGATTAATTATGAAATATTGATACAATTATTCAATAAAAAAAATAAGTCGACCAACTACGTAATAGATAATATACTAAAATAATAAAATAATATTATATACATACTAAAATAATATAATAAAATTAGATAATAATAAATATATCAATCGTCTATTTTTATTTGTGATTATCATCAAATAATTTGTGATAATCATCAAATAATTTATGGTTTATCACTTTATTTTTACTCTAAGTCTTCAATAAAATAATATGGCAACAAGTCAATCTCTAATACAATAATATGGCTATGTTTGAATATATAATAATAATAATAATACATATAATAAAATTAAAGTTTAATTAAAAGAGAAAAATAGAATTAGATATTGCTCCCAATATATATTGACTCAGATAAATAATTATACATCCTAAGACTAGGACCCATTGCCTCCTGGCTACCCGAATATGAACATTAATTTTCCCCTCATTTTTTTATATTATATTATATATTGCTTCTATTAAAATCATTTGCAATATTTTAATACCTGATTGGATCTCACATTACTCAACTAAGGTCTTACAGACACTTTATAGCTCAAAACACTCAACCAAATACGACCAACGTTCACTAATCTCACATTCTGTACAATCCTACTTTGACTCATTCTGAATGGATAATACCATTATAAAGTAGACTCAATTATGAATCCATAGCCACTGAAATGAACTAAAACGGAGTTACGGTTTAAAAGTTACGCACGTTTGAAAATCAATTGATCAGGACTGAATCACGAAACACAACTCGCCGAGCCAGGAGACCAACTCGTCGAGCTAGCCTCACCAACTCGTCGAGTTGGGTGTGTAACTCGTCGAGTTACAGCCCAAACTAGCCGAGTTTCAGCCCATTTCGTCGAGTCGCAAGTCCAATTCGTCGAGTTGCTTAACAATTTATCTGACAGCAACCAAACTGAACCAGACACAGCAAATAACAACAACGACTTAAACACTTCTATTACCACTGATTCAAAACTCAATAAACATAAGGAAATTATCCATGTATCCATGGAAACATTTCCTACAAAACCCACTTGATATAATACTCAAAAAACTCAATTTGACCATCAATTATCAACTTAAACCACAAACTACTAAAATGGATAAATATACTAAAATCAACAAGAAATAACTTACAGCAGCTTTAGATGATCACAAGGCTACTTAATCTTGATCAAATCAACACCCAATAGCTTCTAATTGAATTTGATAGAAAAGGGATTAGGTTTCTTGCGAGAGAGAGGATAACACGAACTTGAAATGATAATTGATTTTTCTTGAGTTTATCTCTTATAAACTCCAGCTCATTCAAGTTTCCTCAATTGGCAAGAATAGTCCCTCTAGCATCCAATTCTACATTAAAGGCTCCAACTTACTAACAAAAGCTCACGCACCATCGTTAAGCTAACGGGAACACTAACACGGATTTTTCTACTAATTTGACACATTTTAATAAGCCACTTACTTATTACCACATAAATAGCCACATAATAACACACATATACTCTCACACATAGAGTATCTACTAACTCATTTAATCTACTAACGGAAGGCACACGTTTGACTAACGGTCAAACTAACGACAAGGAAATAAAGAGATCGGGATGTTACAAATGGCAACAGGCCCCACCTTTAATTGTCAATTTATTTTGAGTTCTATTCTATTTTTTACTTTTGTTATAAAAAAAAATTACGATTAATTTAATTTACTTTAATTTAATTTAATATTTTATATTAAATAATAACATAAACTTTTATAATATTTGTTATATTATGATTCGTGCTACATAATAAGAGACATTTATTTATCAATTTTCATGAACAGATTATTATTTTGATACCACGTGTTAAATAATAGCGGATACTTTGTGCATTGTTATGTTATTGAGGTTGTCATGTTATGATTCGTGTTAAATAATAAGCGATATTTTATATGTTAGTTTTCATGATTAGATTATTTAATGATATGCAAATTTATACTTTGTCCAACAATTGATGTTTGAAAATGTGTTATCATATATTTCAATAAAACAATAACAAATATCTATTATTGGTTATTTATATTCGGGTATATATTTTCTAGATAAATGTTAAATAGTTTGATGTTAAAAAATACTAAACATCACAAAATCACTGCGAAAGCACATGTTATTTTCATTTTGTTGCCATCTTTTCCGGTTGTTGGCTTTGATTGTTGTTTATTGGGTCCATTTAGGTTGTTTAAACGAATTGTGAAATCTGTGAATTTCAAGCTTGAGTGAAGAATTGTTTATTAACTTTGTCAATTTATATAATTGTTCAGGTTTGATGTTTGGTCAAAAAATTCAATCAACTTCAAAAGTATAAGTATACGCGAGGATCTTAATATAGGCAGTGCTAGAAAGGTCAATGTCAAAATTTTCATTTACCGCATAAAGTAAACGTAATGTCTATCGGATAACGCCCGGATGACATACCTCGTTTAATGTAAATTTTGTATGTATTTGGTTGGCCATCCGACGATTAAAATTTTTTGTCGATGTGTTGTGATTAAATTTTTTTTTAAAAATTTAATGTAATATTTAATTGTTAAAAAGAATAAAATATTAAAAAAACATGGTACCAATACTCATATCAGTACATCACTACCCTTTAATTACTATTGGATGGATGGGACGGTGCCTTATTGAACCAGCCATCGTCTGATTGGTTTCTCACTGCCCTACTGTAAAATTTATTTTTACCATCTATAATATCTTTGCTGTGCTATATATCGATTCCATCAGAAGCCTTCATCTGACTGTTTTTTGATCGTAAAGTTTTCATCTTTTTTTTTTTTCTTTCTTTTTCTCCTATAATCATCATCTATGTAGTTTGGTGATGTCTAGAAGCTCTTTGGAAGTGGTTATGCATCTGTTTGGAGGCAAGAATTATGCAGGTTTTCAAGAATTATGTTCCAATTTGGAGGCAAGTGTACTTATATTCTAATAATGACACTATTTCTTTTTCTCTGATTTTGCCTTTAAGGTGTTTGATGGTATGTCTCACAGAGACGGTTGTATGCGAACGAGGTATATTTTTTGTGTTACTATTTTGGGGTTTGGATTAGGAAGAACAAGATTGAATGAAGTGCAAATCTGTTATGTTTGGTGGTGGTTGTTTTGTATGGATTATTGTTACTCAAAATGTCGTGCTTCATGATTTTCGGAATTTTGAATAAGTGTTGTAGGTTTGTTTTTTTTAATTGTGTGCTGGTTTTGTATTTTTTGGTAATGTATTTATGTGGTTTCTATTAGCTATTTAGGTGAAATAAGTTAGGATTTCTACAAGAAATAAGTTTGGAATTTAAGCACTATGGTTACACTATGATTTTCTGACTTCATGTTTATGTTTATGTTGTTATTCGTTAGCTGCTGCAAGATACATATTATGTAGCTAACACAAAGCCTTGATGCTTTTTATCACATTTAGCCTATTTTCTTTTTTGTTCTTAGTGTTTTGTTTAAATGGGATTTAAGCAAGCCAGAAAATGTTACATTTATGCATATTCAATCGAAAGAAGAAATTAATAGGCAATTGTGTAACTAGGTTTTAATTAGGTCTTAGACAGTAAAATAAAGTTAATAATTATTAAAATAGACAATCTGTCAAAGTTTATTGCCATTGTATAACATTACAGGTGTAATATTATTATTTTAACAAGCATAGTTAATCTGTAAATATTTATCTCGAAGATCCTCAAAATTACAAATACACATATATGAAGCACCAGTGGCAAAGATTGAAATAACTTACCACATCGGCACCATTTGAAAAGCCTTTTTACTCACAGTGGAGAGTGGACCATACTAATATTCAAAAATATTTAAAAAACAAAAGCTCTCTCAAATAAACATGATGATCACCACGCCTTGGACCATGATGAGGGCGGGTTGGAAGCACATCGTGAAAGCCCCGTTATTATATGGTGTTGATGTTCCACCGTGTTACCTTACGTATCAAGTTATATTTTAAGAACTTCTTTAGTGCTGTATACTTGTATTGTATTTGTCACAAATTATGTTTCAATTTCATTTAAACATTGATATTCTGTTGGAAAAAGGATTTGTTGATATAAATGGATACATGTTGATATGTTGATGTGGACATAAATATGGATATGGCTACATCCCATCCATCATCATCCCTTGTTGGGTTGGGCTGTTGGGGTCTCCTTTTGTAAATTGAATTTGGTAAAAACTATTTTTGGCAACTAGAAGTAATTCCATTGATTTATACTTATATGGCTTACATATGTCTCCTTTTCAGTAGAATGGAACAGGCTCACAGGACATGTAAAGCATCCAAATCAGAACCAGAAGATGTTATCAGCAGTATGCCGGATAATGTGATAACTAATATTCTGAATCGTTTGCCCCTAGAAGAAGCCGTAAGGACTGATATCTTGTCAAGAAACTGGAGATATAGGTGGACTATGCTCACCCAACTCATATTTGATCAGAGATTCTTCGAGTATCTTCAAGGACGAGTTGGATATTGGTATTTTGATGGGAAGAATATAAGTAGACTTCTCTTGCATGTTAAAGGTCCCATAACAAAGTTTGTCCTATATATACCAAATAACATCTTAGTGGATGTTGAGGATATTAATCACTGGGTTCTATTCTTGTCTAGAAAGGGAATCAAGGAGTTCAGTATTATTAATATGGAAGAATTTCCACTTACGTTGCCTACCCATATTTTCTCTTTGCTAGAGTTGAAACATTTAAAGCTTCGTAACTGTTATTTGCATCCTGCACCTGCTGATTGTGGTTTTCCAAATATTTTAAGCTTAGACTTGTATCGGGTAACATTTGGAAATGGTGGGTGTTGGAAACTTATCACCCGGTGTCACTTAGTCAAGAGTCTGCAAATTAGTTATCACGAGCCTATAGAAAAGGTAAAACTAGCCGAGATTGCAACTCTTAAAAATCTCAAAGTGTTATCTTTGCCGTTGTGTAAGCTTGACAATATAGTGAGCACATGTACTGACATCTTTGAGCTTGGGGGTTTTCTTCCAAAGCTTGAAAGTCTTCTTTTGGATTTCCGACGTTGCAGGGTATGGCTAACCTGGTCTTTGAAATTCACTGTACTTTTAGTTTAATGCAGCGAAATTTAATGCAACGAACCCGTATGAAATGTCTGACTATTGAAAGTGGATTTCTGTTTCTTGTAGTTCCGTGGAGAAACTGGTACTAGAAAGTGGGTTTCGACTGCCTTTCCCCGCCTCAATGCTCTTACAATATTGTCAATAGATTTTGGCAGTGGTAGTATGTTGTCATGTGCTTTTGAAATGATTTGGGGCTCCCCGAAATTGAAGGCTCTTATGATCACAGTGAGTAAATTCCTTTGTAGCATTGCTGGTCACTAAATATCATAGGTATGTATCTAAATACTACTTCATTTTGCAGGCTTCATACAAGAATACGGTTGTACCGCCTGCTTTTTGTTTATCAGAAATAGACTACCACACGATGGATCAACTACAACTACAGAATGTGGTCTTCTCATATTTTAGAGGTTCAGAGAATGAAGTATATCTAATAAAGTCTATACTTGCTTGTTCCCCTTTGCTAAAGAAGATGGATATTCATCCCTACCCAACTAAAATGTTTGGTGGTGAAAATGGAAAATTGTTGTTCGCTACAAAGTTGTTAACGCTCAATCGTGCCTCCCCTGCAGCCGAAATCAAGCTCCACTAGTTTTAGTGTTGGGAACTTATCTTCTATTTTCCTATAGTTTTGTGTGGCAGCACTTTTATCTAACCCAAGGTAAACTTTTGTGTAAGTTGTGGTACTATTTAGGACTTTGTGGTATGTGTATGTGTCTAAAACTGGCCCACCTTATGTTCCTTAAAACCTTGGGTGTATGTGTATGTGAATTGTCAAGAAATTGAGTTTATGTGAAAAAACCGTACCCAAATAACCCAACCCGACCCGAATGGGTTTGAGTCATATGGGTCTCCTTAGGGTTTATGTAGGTTATTTGGGTTAACCCGAACCCAAATCTTGTATATGGTTTGGTATATGGGTTAAACATTAAAAGATTTGGGTCACCCGAATAAGCATTTTATTATTATTTTTTTATTATTATTTGATATAATTATTAGTAAAGCTATACAACTATTAACCACCTTTATAGTTTATAAGTTATACTACTTGATTAAAAATTGAATATGTACTTTTATATTTAAAAAGATGGCTAATCAACACCTTAAATCCGACCTAACCCAAATAATCCGAACCCAAATAACTTGAATCTTATTCGGGTTGGGTTACGGGTTAGTTTATATTCATGAAAAACCGAATAACCCGACCAAATAACACCCCTAGTGTATACTCATAAGGAGGTCATAGTCGAGCTGGATAAATGCAAATAGGAAATTATATGCAATATCACAAAACAAGCCTCATATTGGATTTGGTATAAATTCTTACATAAACAAATGTTAGATGTGCGTTTAGTTCGGGAAAACACCCTTTGTTTTCTATTCTTGTTTTTCATGGAAACATGGAAAAACAAAAAACGCAATCAGATCATAATTTTACAAAAAAAATTTCCACGAAAACAGAAAACAATATTTTCTACTTTTCAATGGGAAACTCAAATTATATTAACTCTCCTTTTTTACGGGAAGTTAACGACATTTTTAAAATAAAATGAATTATTAAATAAATACGAATAAAAAAAACCTTATAAATTAAAATTTAAAAATATTAAAAAAAACAAACAAACTGGTAAACATGTTCGAATAATATAAATGTCATATACGGTAATTTAGTTCTCTATGTAACAAATTAAACCTTTATGTAGTTGGTGGATTATAAAATATTAATTAATAAATATATGTGAATGTTTGTTTTAATATAGATGTTAGTAAAAATTTTGATATATTTTTGATATATCGAGTAATATAGTTTGTATTTTTTAGGATGTTGATATAAATTATTATGTGGAGTGCATTACTATCATCAAATGAAATATATATAAGTTTTAGAATTTTTTTTATAAAGGTATGTTTTTAATAATTTAATTATTAAAAATCATGAAAAGTTAAAAAGTGTTGATTATATTTAAATTAAGTATTTAGTAAGATTTATTTTTTTTTATGCAAAACTAAAAAGTGTAAATTAGTAATGGAAAACAAAAAAAATGTAAATTAATGAAATTTTTTCTATAATTATTAATCAAATTAATAATTAAAATAATGTTTTTTTTTTTTTGAAAAAACATAATTTAATTAGTCACATGTTTAATAACTTAATTTAGAGAAATTGAGAGTTGTAATTGATCCATTAAAGTTAGGTCAGTTGTCTTTTAGTATAGATTATAAAATTATAATTATAATAATTATAATTATAAAAAAACTAAAAAGTATAAATTAGTGATGGAATACAAAAAAAAATATAAATTAATGAGACTTTTTTCTATAATTATTAATCACATTAATAATTAAAATAACCTTTTTTTTGAAATAACATGTTTAATAACTTAATTTAAAGAAATTGAGAGTTGTAATTGGTCAATTGAGATTAGGTTTTGTCTTTAGTATAGATTAAGAATAAGAATAAGAATTAAGATAAGATTAAGATAAAGATAGTTATAGAAAACTTATAAATTAATTAAAATGTTTTAACTATTTAATATTTATAGATGTTTAAAAAAAAAAAGTGTAAATTTAAAAGGATACGATGTTCATATCAAATTGTTTTACTTTATCGGTAAATTGGATAAATCTCCGAATCTCCATCAGAAGCTTTCATCTGAATAGTTTCTCACTGCCCAAAAAATTAAAGATTTCTCTCTCCATTCCTTATTAAACATCGCTCACTCACCATATATTAATTATATATTTTGCTATTATTATGTATCTCGATTCCGTCAGAAGCCTTCCTCTGATTGTTTTTTGATGGTAATGTTTTCATCTTTTTTTTTTTTTCCTCCTATCATCATCATCATCATCATCATCATCTATATATCTCGATTTCATCAATGCTGTTTAGTGTTTACCTTGTATTTTTATTTTTATTTTTATAAAGTTTTTTTTTTTTTTTTGTGGTTATGCGGCTGTTATTTCAGCTGTTTGGAAGCAAGAATTATGCAGGTTTTCAAGAATTATGCTCAAATTTGGAGGCAAGTGTACTTATATTCTAATTATGATATTTCTTTCTCTGATTTTGCCTTCAAGGTGTTTGATTGTAGGTCAATCAGAGTTAATTTTTTGGTGCAAATCTGTGTTATGTTTTGTAGTACTACTACAGGTTGTGGTTTGAGATTTTTAGCTAGATAGTGGAGGTGGTTGTTGTTTTGTATGGATTGTTGTTACTCAAAATGTCGTAGGTAGTTCATGTTTTTCGTATAACGAACAAAAGGGGATTTTGAATCAAGTGTTATAGGTTTTGTTTTTTTATTGTATTTATGTGGTTTCTGTTGCTATTTAGGCGAATTAAGTTAGGATTTCTACAAAAAATAAGTTTGGTATTACTGTAGATCGTCACGACTCTTAGTCACCCCCCTCTTCCAAATGTAGGAATACATTTAGCCTATTTTCTTTTTTGTTCTTAGTGTTTCATTTAAATGGGATTTAAGGAAGCCGGAAAATGTTACATTTATGCATATTTAATGGAAAGAAGAAATTAATAGGCAGTTGTATAGCTAGGTTTTAATTAGGTTTTAACCAGTAAAATAAAGTTATTAATTATCAAAATAGACAATTTGTCAAAGTTTATTGCTATTGTATAACATTGCCGGTATAATATTATTATTTTAACAAACATAGTTAATCTGTAAATATTTATCTCGAAGATCCTCAAAATTACAAATACACATATATGGAGAGGCAGAGATTGAAATAAGGTACCACATCGGCACCATTTGGAATGCCTTTTTACTCACAGTGGACCATACTAATATTCAAAAAACTTAAAAAACAAAAGCTCTCACAAATAAACATGATGATCACCATGCCTTGGACCATGATGAGGGCAGGTTGGAAGCACACCGTGAAAGCCCCATTCACTATATGGTGTTGAATGTTGATGCCCCTTCGTGTTACCTTAAGTATTAAGTTATAAGAACTTCTTTAGTGCTGTATACTTGTATTTTATTTAACACAAATTATGTTTCAGTTTCATTTAAACATTGATATTCTGTTGGAAGATATTAATGGATATATGTTGATATGATGATGTGGACGTAAATATGGATATGGCTTCATCCGATCCATTGTCATTTGTTGGGTTGGGCTGTTGGGGTCTCCTTTTGTAAATTGAATTTGGTAAAAACTATTTTTGGCCACTAGAAGTATTTCCATTGATTTATACTTATATGGCTTATATATGTCTCCTTTTCAGTAGAATGGAACAGGTTCACAGGACATGTAAAGCACCCAAATCAGAACCAGAAGATGTTATCAGCCGTATGCCGGATAATGTAATAACTAATATTCTGAATCGTTTGCCACTAGAAGAAGCCGTGAGGACTGATATCTTGTCAAGAAACTGGAGGTATAGGTGGACTATGCTCACCCAACTCATATTTGACAAGAGATTCTTTGAGTATGTTAAAAGACGAGTTGGATCAATGTATTTTGATGGGAAGAATATAAGTAGACTTCTCCTGCATGTTAAAGGTCCCATAACAAAGTTTGTCCTCTATATACCGAATAACATCGTATTGGATGTTGAGGATATTAATCATTGGGTTCTATTCTTATCCAGAAAAGGAATCAAGGAGTTCAGGATTATTAATATGCATGAAATTCCACTTACGTTGCCTACCCATATTTTCTCTTTGCTAGAGTTGAAACATTTAAAGCTTCGTAACTGTTATTTGCATCCCGCACCTGCTGATTGTGGTTTTCCAAATATTTTAAGCTTAGACTTGCATCGGGTACCATATGGAAGTGGCAGATGTTGGAAACTTATTACCCGGCGTCACTTAGTCAACATTCTGAAAATTGGTTATCACGAGCCTATAGAAAAGGTAAAACTAGCCGAGATTGCAATTTTTAAAAATCTTAAGGAGTTATCTTTGCCGTTGCATATGCTTGACAATATAGTGATCACGTGTTCTGACATCTTTGCGCTTGGGAGTTTTCTTCCAAAGCTTGAAAAGCTTCTTTTGGATTTCCGACGTTGCAAGGTATGGCTAAGTTGGTCTTTGAAGTTCACTCTACTTTTAGTTTAATACAGCGAACCCGTATTAAATGTCTAACCATTGAAAGTGGATTTCCGTTTCTTATAGTTCCTCGGAGAAACTGGTACTAGAAAGTGGGTCTCGACTGCCTTTCCAACCCTCAAGAGTCTTAAAATATTTTCAATAGATTTTGGCAGTGGTAGCATGTTGTCATGTGCTTTTGAAATGATTTGGGGATCCCCGAATTTGGAAACTCTTGTAATCGGGGTGAGTAAATTTCTATGTAGCATTTCAGGTCACCAAATTTCATAGGTATGTACCTAAATACTACTTCATTTTGCAGGCTACATACAAGAATGCCGTTGCTCCGCCTGCTTTTTGTTTATCAGAAATAGACTACCACACGATGCAGCAACTCCAACTACAGAATGTGAGGCTCTCGTATTCTAGAGGTTCAGAGAATGAAGTATATCTAATAAAGTCTATACTTGCGTGTTCCCCTTTGATAAAGAACGTGGATATTCATCCTAACTCAACTCAAATGTTTGGTGGTGAAAATGGAAAATTGTGGTTCGCTACAAAGCTGCTGATGCTCCATCGTGCCTCCCCTGCAGCCAAAATCAAGCTCCACTACTTTTAGTGTTTTGAACTTATCTTCTATTTTCCTATAGTGTTGTGTGGCAGCACTTCTATGCAAGGTTGTAAAACTCCCCCAAGTCGGCCGAGTACTCGAAATAAACTCCTGACTCCCCACCTCGCCGAGTCCGACTCACGAGTTCTCCAACCTTGATACGGACAAAATGATGATGAAGCGTGAATCTATCAACTAATATTATGTTTAATATT
>JAOXNX010053314.1:0-12145 GCA_028566075.1 Solidago caesia | reverse complement strand
TTTGCTTATAAGATTTGGATACTCAAGTACATATCAATGTCCACGTCAAGGTCGAGCTCCAATAATACCTACCAAGTACACCCGTTTAACCCCTGCCCATACAAGGCCTAAACAGTTTTACATGGCATCATTATTGAGACTTAGTTTAGTTCAAGGTTTAGTTCAACGTTTAGTTCAAAGTTTAGGACGTTTAGATCAAAGTTTCGTTCAAAGTTTAGTTCAAAGTTTAGGACGTTTAGATCAAAGTTTCGTTCAAAGTTTAGTTCAAAGTTTAGGACGTTTAGTTCAACACAGTTGTAATAACAAAAGTAAATACAATTGTTAAAATATATAGTTTAGTACATGCTTTCCAGCCCCGAAGATAAAACCAAATAAAGTAGAAAGGGGGCAGTGAACTCACAGTGATTGTTGATTAAACAACAAGATGAAACGCAAGTGCAAAAGCACAGGAAGTTAACACAACGAGATGCTTGCCGAATAGGTGCTTATCAAAGCAAACCTAATATCAAAGATGGATTCGAACGCGAGTAAGTTTTATGTTTACGTTTGTAACCTAAGATAACCGAATGCCATTAGGACGTCACAACCCACATGATGAAATCCTACGTGTAATTACTTAGCTATAAATCCTAAATGCCCAAACGAATGATTTAGTTTAACCGATTCATGGTTTTTAAACGACTTTAAAAATCATTAAGTATTTGATTACCAAGGCTTGCTCAAACAAGATGTTTAGTTCAATGAAAATGATGTTTAATCAATATCATAAGTGTTTGGGGACCAAAGCTCGAGCCTAGTTAACGTTTAAACTAGTTTCGGAGTCGAAAGAGTTGACCTGGTCAAAGACTGTGGCGCAGTCACACTGACCTGCGGCGCAGGTTCTATCCTGAACGGGTTCTGGTCTGTTTCTGGTCCTTAATTGCGGCGCAGGGAGTGAGACCTGCGGCGCAAGTCGGGCAATTTCAGGTTTCAAGTGTTGTTTTCAAGCACTTGGTTCATCCAAACACTCCACTATGCTATCCCTTTGTTATATAATCATAAAACAAGTGTTTCTTATGGTTATTTTCGACTATAAAACCTTTTTAAACAATTACTTCATTTGGGGTAAAACTCATCTAAACAAAGTTAATATTTTGGTAATCTTTAGCATGCAAATGACAAGATCATCACTTGATCTTCAAATCTAAAGCTAAAATAATATGATCCAAGTATTTTAAAGAAGATAATTTACTTACAAAGTGTTCTTGAAGCTTTTGAAATGCCAATTATATGAAAGATAAGAGATGAAAAGCTCGATTCCTTGATGCAACTTAGTGATTATTATGTTTAAGTTTGGTGATAAAATCTTGATGTTTTTCCTCCCTCTTCTTGGCTGGTCTTGAGAGCAAATATAGATGAGATATTTGTGTGTTTTTGATCAAAATGAGTAAGTGTAAAGATAAGAGGGAGATGGAGTGTAGTAATGGTTTTGTTCAAGTGGGAGGGATGGTGATGAGACTTTGTGTCCCCCCCTTTGTCTTGGCCGGCCTCACTCATCAAGAAGTGGGGATATTTTTGCCAAATTTTATAAAATGTAAGTGTGTATAAGTATGTACCTAGCATTTAAAGTGTTGCCAAATGTAAATACTTGAAACGTTTCGTTAAAATGACTAAAACTCGTAAATAAAATGGACTCGTTAATTCGTTGGAACTAAATGTATGACATTTTAAATACTTTAAAATGTACGTAAAGATTTTTGGGCATTCGACTAGATAGCTAATAATTATACGGCATTAGGATACGTCTAGATGTACGAAGCCAAAATTCTCAATACCGGAGAATTCTACTTAAATGAACGTCTTAATAAACAAGATAAACTTGATTAGTTTAATTGATTGCGATTAGAATTAATCGCGCGTTAATAAATTACGCGTTGTTACACAAATACCCAATGTGTTATAATAGAGTAAGAGTTAACATTGTCCATGTGGTTATGGCTGTATGTTTCGCTCTTTATGGCTACTTTTTTCTTATAGCCGGTGGTCGAGGTTTTAAATAATCTTATGATTTTTGGTTTCATGTGTTTTTGTTTTATCTCTGATTGATTTGTTAGTAATCTTCTACTAAAGTTGAACACTTGCAGGTTGATTAGTGGTAGCAAATTTTCTGATAGTTCGTCATCGTCACTACTTTAGATGATTTTACATTTGAATGTTTAGGTAAACTATTTTGAATGCACACCATTTTTTTTTGTATAAATGTTTATGAGAAACATTTTTCCATCCCCCATTCATGTTATTTAACTTTTAACCATTTGGGTTTTATATTTTGGTTCAAGTTGGTATGAATACAAAATGTGAGGTTGGGAAAAAGCCAAGGCTGTAGCTCAAGGTGCATAGATGATTGTTGCAAACACTTTTGGTTCTTTTGCAATTCTCTATCATTTGGTTTAGGCTCTTTTTCTTCTTTTTTTTATGTGCTGGCTTCACCGTACCGAATCCACTAAATCGGTACTGGTTCGGTATCGGTTTTGGTACCGAGATTTTTGGTTCTATACCTATTTGGTACCGAATTTTTAGGCGGTAACATTAGTCGGGGCATTTAAGGTTAATATTTCTGATATTGTTGTGTTTGGAAAATATTTCAGGCTGCTCGCTAAACTGAGGGACACCAAGAAGCTTGAATTCAGTATTGATTATTCGGTGCTGGTTTTGGTTAAGACTAAAGAGTAAGAAAGAAGGGTTGGTTTGAATTAGCTTATCAAATGGGTAGTAGCAATGTACATTATAAAAAGATTACTTCTTGACTTTTTGAGTGTAAAAGCCCGACAAGATCATGCTCCATATAATCATATACAAGATATAAGGTGCTAAAAAACCTTGGAGTAACCAGAGCCTAGAGCCTGAAGCTTCATACAATGCAAGACCGAGAATCCAAGCTACTTTATATTGTGTTCGAAAACCTTAAAGTAAAGTTCTTACTTTATATTGTGTTCTTACTTACGTCCTAAGCACTTTGAGTAAGTTATATGTTTTGGTTATTTGGAGTTCATGTTATCTTCAGGTAAATGACATAATTGAAAGATAACCACATTATATAACCATTTTTGGAGACCCGGTGCTACATCTGTGATTCCACATTCACTTGAACAATGAGAAGATTAGACATTTTTTTGTTCCTCGATATCGATATTCATTTATTCATCTGGTTGTTCTATCCATAAATTTTTGTCAGACTTCAATTCCATTATATTATTATTTTTTGTTTTGAAATTTTTAAAAAGGCCCGGGTTGATTAGCTAGTAACAATAATATATATACCATCAATTATTGGAAACAAAGTAGCTGACTTACAATTTAGTTGACTAACTTTAGATGTATATTTGACTCCAACACTTAGACACAAATTCTATTCTATCAGTAATTAGCATTTTCCTAATAATAATAAAAAGAATTAAACACGTAGAAGAGGTTGATACACAATCAATATACTAAAACATGATTGAATCATTTTTTGATCGACACGTGTCACAATATTTAAGCGACACATGTCTCTTTCAATCTATATTAATAAAATCCTATATTTTAGATATCATATATAATTAAAACTGTTATTGAATTAGTAAACAAATATATCTAATATAATTAAACTTTTAATATTATAATGTTATCATATTTACCAATATAAATAAAAAGTTAAAGAATTTTTTTTTAATAAACATAATAATATTTATAATGAATAAAATTCATCACGTGAACTTTGATAGATTAAAAAATAAATATTGTATTATTAATAGATAATAAATTAAAAATCATTAAATAACATATAAAAAACATGAATAAATTTAGAGTAAATTACACGGATGGTACATGTGGTTTGTTCGAAATGATTAGTTTGATACCTAACTTTTAAAATTATGCCAGTCATATCCATGGTTTACAGTTTTTCACTTAGACCATACTCACACGTACCATCCATGTAATTTATTCAAAGGTATGGTCCGAGTGAAAAATTACACCAGTCATACCTGTGGGGTATGGTCCGAGTGGAAAATTATAAACCTTGGGGTATGACTGGCATAAAGTTAGGTATGATACTAGTCATTTTGAACAAACCGCAGGTACCATCGGTGTAATTTACTCATAAATTCATTAGGGAGTGCCCAGTGAACAAGCCGGTCATTGTTAGGTGCCTATAAGAACACCACCCCGACCCTTAGGTGCCTAATGGGTGGAGAGCAAAATGGTGATGGTGGTGCCCGGTTTCTTCCCCAACCTCTCACCTTTTTTTTTCTTCGTTTTTTTTTTTCTTCGTCTTTTTTTTCTTATTATTATTTTTTTGTCTTCTTTCATGTGGGGGAAGATGAGAAAGGATAGAAAAAGTGGGGAGGATTGGGAGAGCACTTCGTCTACCTAGGGAGTGGGTCAACCACTCCGTCTTTCACACACTCTCTCTTCTACATCATCAACCTTTTATCCACCCCAAAATACAAAATATCCATCTTTCATTTACTTTTCAATATTTTTAAATATAAAAAAATTATAAGAAAAAGAAAAGAAAAAAGGGATGCTTTTTGCGGGGTAGAGCTCGGGGAAACTTCCCCCATTCCCCATATATCACCTACCTTTCATATAAAGGGGCGGTGTTCCCGCATAGCTCGAATCAGGGTGCCATCCACCTTTCACCCACTCCCTATAGCCTTATGAGCTAAATAAATATATATATTTTTATTTACTTCATGTGAAGTGTTATTTATTTTTATTTTTCAAACGGTGACTTGCAATAATAAACATATTCAAATTTTATTTTCTTTATATATAGAAATAATTATATAATATATATATAGCCGATCTGTATATTGTACGAGTATTAAGACTAGTATATATACTAGTATTTTCAACCCGCGCTTCGCAACGGATCAAGAATTTCACATCTTTGAATAAGCATTTAAAATACGAACTTATAATAAACATGGTCCAATACATATACTCATTGGAATTAAAAGAAACACATAAATTGGTCAACATAGCATTTACATTTTTTACAGGACAAAAGTTTGGATACAAATATGATAATGTCACTAACAAACATTAATTCGGATTGTTGCCAGACACATAAAACAACTAATGAAAATAACAACAGCCTTAGCAAACAAAGCAAATATGGATGCAACTATATGACATAACGTCTCAAAGTGATACAATAAGAATAATAATATGCTAAAAAAAATCTCAAAGTGACAATACAAAAGTCTATGTTTATGTTTAAAAGAACTGTAACAATTGTATTAAAAAAATCGTAACTAAATCAATAGTAATGGTTTGGTGTCAAAGAAAATGAAAATGAGAACTTTGGTGGGTGGCAAAAATTAAAAGATAGAAACTTTTGGGGTAAAAATGAAAAGAGGTACTATTCAATGAATACTAACTTTTGAGAAAATAGTTGACCAATAATGCAATGGTTTTTAATAAAAAAAATTGTCACCATAAATAAGAAGCATGTAGCAAAATATATATTAGTATCAGTGTAATAGAAACACATTTATGTCAAATCTTCGAGCCCAAATTATAAAAAGGCAACAAAACATATAGAAATAATAAAAATGACGTATAACAACAATAAGAATAATAAGAAGTATGAAGACATAAAACAAAACAATAACTATATTAATGCAAATAATGACGAAGGTAACAATCGTAAAGATGTAAAGTTCGGGGACGATAAAGAGAAGCAAACAAACCGAAGAAAAATCCTCGGGGGATAAAATCGTAAATGTATGAAATTTGTTTAGTAGAAACATTGGAACACAAAAGTTTGGTGTACAAAAAGATAATAAAAACTTTGATGGGAGGTAAAAATAAAGAAGTAAAAACTTTGGGGGTAATAATGGAAATTTTTTTTACTATTGAATGAATAGTAATTATATGAGATGTCTCAAAGTTGCTATTTAATACGTGATACTACTTCTTTTATGTATAGTCTAGCCAACTTATCCATCATGTCAGTCTCTTTCATGGGCAAGAAATGTGCAGACTTTGTGAGACGGTCTACAATTACCCATATCATATCACAATCATTAGCAGACTTTGGTAACTTTGTGATAAAGTCCATGGTTATTTCTTCCCATTTCCACTGGGGAATTTTTGGCTGTTGTAGTAATCCTGATGGCTTTTGGTACTCAGCCTTTACCTTGGAGCATGTTAAACATTTACTGACATAGGCAGCTATGTCAGCCTTCATGTTAGGCCATCAATACAATTCTTTAAGCCCGTGGTACATTTTATCTGACCCTGGATATATTGAGTATCTAGACTTGTGTGATTCCTCCATCACCAAATCTCTTAAGTTTCCATAACATGGTACCCAAATCTGGTCAGAAAAATACCTGGCCCCATCAGGTCTAACCTAAAATTGCTTCTCCAGTCCCCTCAAAGCTTCATTCTTGATATTGTCTTCTTTTAATGCTTCAAAGCTCGTACTCGAAGTGGCTTCATTCTTTCTTTGCGACTCAAAGCATCTGCTACGATGTTTGCCTTACCTGGGTGATAACGAATTTCGCAATCGTAGTCACTAAACAACTCCAACCATCGACGTTGCCTCATATTCAGATCTTTTTGATTGAAAATATGTTGGAGGCTCTTATGGTCGGTAAATATGGCACATTTTGTGCCATACAAATAGTGTCTCCAAACCTTAAGAGCGAACACTACCGCTCTTAATTCGAGGTCATGAGTCGTGTAGTTCTTCTCGTGCACTTTAAGTTGACGAGAAGCATAAGCTATCACCTTACCTCTCTGCATCAATACACATCCCATCCCTTGGCATGACGTATCGCAGTAAACCATAAAATCATTTGTTCCTTCAAGTAATGCTAGAATTGGGGCACTACAGAGCTTCTCCTTCAGTAATTGGAATGCCTTTTCTTGTTGGTCATCCCAAACTAACTTCCTATCCTTTTGAGTCAATAACGTTAGAAGTTGGGCTATCTTAAAAAAATTCTCGATGAACCTCCTATAACAGCCGGAAAGACCCAAAAATTGTCGTACTTCGGTTGGTGTTTTCGGTGCTTCCCATTTCTTGATAGCATCAATCTTGGCGGGATCTACATGAATTCCATGGCTATCAATGACATGACCCAGGAATTGTACCGTACGAATCCAAAATTCGCATTTTGAAAATTTCGCGTACAATTCTTCATTCTTGAGTAATTCCAAAATTTTCTTCAGATGTCCCTCGTGCTCTTCCTTGGTTTTGGAATAGATTAGAATGTCATATATGAATACAATAACAAACTTATCTAAGTATGGTTTGCACACACGGTTCATGAGATCCATGAAAACTGCAGGTGCATTCGTCAAACCAAATGGCATCACCCGAAACTCGTAATGGCCATATCGGGTTCTAAACGCCGTCTTAGAAATGTCTTCTTCAGAAACCCTTAGTTGGTGGTAGCCGGATCTTAGATCGATTTTTGAGTAGTAACTCGACCCTTGTAACTGATCAAACAAGTCATCGATTCTGGGAAGTGGATACCGGTTCTTAATTGTTAGCTTGTTCAATTCCCTATAGTCTATACACATTCGAAAAGACCCGTCTTTCTTCTTGACAAATAAAACTGGGGCTCCCCAAGGTGAGGAACTTGGCCGGATGAATCCTTTCTCTAAAAGTTCTTGCAATTGACTTGCAAGTTCCTTCAGTTCGGAAGGGGCTAAACGGTAAGGAGCTCGTGCTACCGGCGCAGCACCAGGCACTAAGTCTATCTTGAATTCTACCTGTCGAATCGGCGGTAGGCCGGGCAAGTCTTCGGGAAATACCTCCGGAAAATCACGTACAATGGGTATATCCTCCAGTCGTTTCTCTTGGGGCTTTGTCTCCATTATGTGGGCTAGGATTGCCTGGTATCCCTTTTTCAGATACTTCTGGGTCTTCATGCAGGATATGATGTTAAGTTGTACCCCTCCTTTATCCCCTTGAATTATTAACTTTTCATTATTTGCTAAAGGGATTCGAATAATTTTCTCGTGACAAACTATTTCAGCCTTGTTTTTGGACAACCAGTCCATGCCAATAATGACATCGAAACTTCCAATTTCGACTGGTATTAAGTCTATAAGGAATAACTCTTTTGCAAAATCTAAGGTACAACCTCTAATTATACTATTAGCTTCGATTAACTTACCATTTGCTAACTCTATAGAAAAATTAGCATCTAGTGGTGTAGGGGTAAGTGAGAGTAAAGAACTGATTTCCTTTGACACAAAACTTTTGTCGGCACCGGTATCGAATAGAACAGAGACATATTGATTGTTCAGATGAAACATACCCGTGACAACATTTGGATCCTGGCGGGCTTCTTCCGTGGTAATTACAAATGCCCTTCCTCGAGCATTGTTGTTGTTGTTGTGGTTGTTGTTTCTGTTGTTGTTGTTGTTGTTGTTGTGGTTGTTGTTTCTGTTGTTGTTGTTGTTGTTGTTGTTGTTGTTGTTGTTCTGGTTCTTCGAATTTGGGCAGTCCCTCCTGATATGCCCTTCTTTACCGCACCCATAGCATGTTATTCCTGCTCCATTGTTGGTGGTTAGCTTGGGGGCTCTGCAGTCTCTGGCCAGATGGCCAATCTTCTTGCAGTTACCACATTGTATTGTGCAAGGACCGTCGTGATGCCGGTTACACTTGTTACAATACAGTCTAGTCCCCACATAACCTTTGTTTGAGGATGGTCCAGTGGTGTCAGCAGGCCTTTTTGCCTGTTGGTTCCCTTGACCTCCTGCGGTGTTGTCTTCCCACTTCCTTTTGTTAAATCCTTTTTGAGCACTAGACTTTTCCTCCGTGTCAGTACGAAGTTGTGCTTTATCGGCTAAACTATTAGCCAGACGTACCGCGTGATCAATATCTGTCTGTGGTAGCTACTAAATCCTGGATTGTAGGTGGAAGTCCAGAGATGTATTGTTCCACCTTCCTATATTCAGGGGTAACCATATTCGGACAGAGAATTGCCAACTCGTGGAAACGGTTGGTGTATTCGGATACCCCGAATCCTTTAGTCTTCAAAGTATGGAATTCTGCCTCCAGCTTCTGGATTTCGCTTCTTGGGCAATATTTTGCTCGTAGTCGGACTTTAAAGTCCTCCCATGTCATGGCATAGGCAGCATCCACACCTACTGTCCCTACGTGCTCGTTCCACCAGGTGAGCGCACTATCTTGGAAGGTGCAAGCAGCATACTTTACCCGGTTTTCTTCCGCACAGTTACTGACACGGAATACTGATTCCATCTTTTCGATCCATCGCGTTATTCCGATGGCCCCTTCGGTCCCTTTAAAGATAAGTGGTTTACACTGTTCGAAAGCTCTGTAGGTACATCCTTTAGATGTACCATTTTGTCCATTATTTTGGGCGGCAAAAGTCGCAGCCACGCTTTGGGCTACTATTGTTGCAATCTCTGCGGCGGATAATGTTGGGTCCCTTCTTGGCGGCATGATTCTTCAAGAAAGATAAGGGAAAACGTAAGATACTACTAAATGTCATCACATAATTATCAAAACGTAATAGTTATAACTAAAAGAAACGTAAATTAAGATAAAGAAAATAGAGTTATTGCATAACAATCATTGAGTTATGAAAAATTCCATTATTTTTATCACAATTTTTACATTTCCCGGCATGTTTGCCGTAAATAGTAGATAACTAACATATAAAGATAATATCTATTGTGCTGGATTAGGTGGGTTTATAGCGGCGGTCCTTGATATTGCTTCGAACATGGCCTCAAACCTTGCTATCCTCTCTTGTAGTTCTAACACCGTATCTTCCAGATTGTATACCCGGTCCCGAGCTTCCCTCAGTTCTACTTCTTGCGTAAATATCCGACTGTCCTGATCTTCCATTACCATCCTCAGTAGGTTGTTCTCCTCTCTTAATTCCTCAATTAGTCCTTCCGCTCGAATTGTACGCAAAACTAAGGTAGGGACGGTGTTATGCAAGGCTTCCATGGTTAGTAAAGGAGTGTTGCTAGGACCTAGGGCTACCCCAAATTGATCAGAGTGGACAAGTCCCTCCTCGAATCTCCAATTTGCAAGGATTCTTGGTATGGTGTCCAAGTTGTTAGATGACCGCTGCCGTTGAGCGGGTGGTTCATCTTGAGTAGGACGAGGGTGTAGAATTTCTGGGTCTATAGGATCCAAGAATCCCGGGGGCAAAGATAGAGGTGTCCTTGAGGATCCTTCCCCTGGTGGAGCCGGAAGAGTGGTATTGGGCTCAATAACAGTGGTTTGACTTGTTGTGGTAGTAATAGGTGTACTGTTCTGCTCGCCTCCAGAGAGATTAGTCTCCTCTGCATTCTAGCCTCGTATAGGTTGAGAAGAGTCGGGATGCACTGGCGGGGGTTATCGGGAGGTAGTTTCTTCCTCATCATCCCATTTATATTCCACAATAAATCCGGACATTTTCTGTTGCCACGTGTGAGAGTATATAATACCCATATTAAATTGCTCTAATAATCCAAGTCTCAATTTTTAAGGCCTCATACTAGCATACTTTCATATTAACGTAGTTAACTTAACATATTTTTAATATACGATCGTAATAATGCTGCAGTCATTATTATGATTATATATTATAATACCTTGAGTTGAATTCGTTAAACATTTCCATATGCTACTACAGAGCCACTCATATTGATCGTAATTTATGTTGGAAGTATTTCTAACACAAGTAGTCGCGTATAAGCGAACGGGTACTTCAAGTAAATTTATGTAGGTAATGTTACGCGCAGGGTTATAGTCTAAGGGTTATAGTCTAGGTCCATCAATTTGCAACCTAGTTCACTATAACTCATAAAACTATCACTAAGTACATTACCTATACTCATAACCCTTAAATTATAACCCTTAGACTATAACCCTTAGACTAAGTATAAGTACATTACCTATACTCATATTTTGGGGGTGTTACTATAACCCTTAGACTATAACCCTGTGCGTAACATTACCTACATAAATTTACTTGAAGTACCCGTCCGCTTATACGCGACTACTTGTGTTAGAAATACTTCCAACATGAATTACGATCAATATGAGTGGCTCTGTAGTAGCATATGGAAATGTTTAACGAATTCGACTCAAGGTATTATAATATATAATCATAATAATGACTGCAGCATTATTACGATCGTATATTAAAAATATCTTAAGTTAACTACGTTAATATGGAAGTATGCTAGTATGAGGCCTTAGAAATTTAGACTTTGATTATTAGAACAATTTAATATGAGTATTATATACTCTCGCACAACAGAAAATGTCCGGGTTTATTGTGGAATATAACTGGGATAATGAGGAAGAAATTACCTCCCGATCACCCCCGCCAGTGTATCCCGACTCTTCTCAACCTACCCGAAACCAGAATGAAGAGGAGGCTAATCTCTCTGGAGGCGAACAGAACGGTGCACCTATTACTACTACAACAAGTCAAACCACTGTTATTGAGCCCAATACCACTCCTCCGGCTCCACCAGGAGAAGGATCCTCAAGGCCACCTCTATCTTTGCCTCCGGGATTCTTGGATCCTATAGACCCAGAAATTCTACACCCTCGTCCTACTCAAGATGAACCACCTGCCCAACGGCAGCGGTTATCTAACAACTTGGACGCCATACCAAGAAATCTTGCAAATTGGAGAGTTGAGGAGGGACTTATCCACTCTGATCAATTTGGAATAGCCATAGGTCCTAGCAACACTCCCTTACTAACCATGGAAGCCTTGCATAACACCGTCCCTACCTTAGTGTTGCGTACAATTCGAGCGGAAGGGCTAATTGGAGAATTAAGGGAAGAGAACAACCTACTGAGGATGGTGATGGAAGATCAAGACAGCCGGATATTTACTCAAGAAGTGGAACTAAGGGAAGCTCAGCACCGGGTATACAATCTGGAAGATACGGTGTTAGAACTACAAGAGAGGCTAGCAAGGTTTGAGGCCATGTTTGAAGCAATATCAAGAGCAGCCGCTATAAACCCACCAAACCCATCACAATAGATATTATCTTTATATGTTAGTTATCTGCTATTTACGGCAACATGTCGGGAAATGTACAAATTGTGATAAAAATAATGGAATTTTTCATAACTCAATGATTGTTATGCAATAACTCTATTTTCTTTATCTTAATT
>JAOXNX010053235.1:0-12153 GCA_028566075.1 Solidago caesia | reverse complement strand
TGGCGTGGGCTATATCCATCACCGGAAGGGAACCGCCAGCAAGCCATCACAAAAAGACATTCCTCCTGATATTTCCTTTGTAAGATCAACCCCCGTACCTAGGCAGAAATATTTGCTTAAACATATATATATATATATATTACAATATTATATTGTTTGATGGAAGGAATCTGTTTGATGATTTTACAAATTTGGTGATAGATGTAGATGGTGGCGTGGGAATGATTTTCTGGTAGTATAATATATAGATTGTAGATGTAGATACAGATGTAGGTATAGATATAAATGGATGGCGTTTTGTTTTTTTTGTTTTTTGTTTTAATGAAAAATAAGATGATGATGATGATCCTCTATATAAAAAAGACATATTTGCCCATCATGTGCCTGACACATGGCTCACTAACGGAGAAAAACTAACGATTTGTTAATTTTGGACTGAGATTGCCACCGAGGTGATAACACAGGGACCAAAATCGTCACTTTGCATAAGTTTGGACCAAAGTTGCAAATGATATGATACCACAGGGACCAAAAATGCATTTTGTTCATATATATATATATATATATATATATATATATGGATGTATTATAAAAATTGATGTATACATAATGGGTTGAATTTATCACCACCGGTTATATATGAATTCAAGCATGTCGTTTACCCATAAAATCATAACCGGCGGCGGTGTTACCGCCGATATGATTCCATAAATTCGCCATACTTTCAGCCACTCTGTGTGCCCTAATTGTTAATGTTTTCTAGATTTTATCATTTGTTTTAGTTATTCATTTTGTATCTAATCTAATATTTTCTTTGTCCATTCATCCATGCAAGTTTTTTCATGGATCCAACTACCAAGAATGATCAATTATTAGATTTTTAAATATGTTCAATTAAGTTTACATATAATTTTTTTGGGTATTTAATGTTGCTCATTATACATTTTATTAATTATCAATGTAAATATTAAAAGCATTTAAAAACAGTTCAACAGCCGCATATTAAGCGGGTAAAAAATCTAGTATATATATATATGACATCACTATCATGAGTTTCGCGTATACACAACGAAGATATTTACTATGCTTTTTATAACACTAATAGTAAAATCGACTGAATGATGCTGATTAAGCAATGGCGGATCTATTCACCCTCCGTTTGTTTGCTCCGTAGTGCAGTTTTATCTGTATTTCGTCCGAAAAATTATTTTTCTTAGTATTATTTCTGGATCCCGAGATTTTCGGCTCCCTCCGTGACTTTCGGCCCCCTCCATGACTTTACTTAAGATCCGCCACTGTAGATTAAGTAATAACATTTTTATTTGCTAAGGTTGTTAAATCATCCTATCTTGATGCTATTATTAACATTTCAAAGATTAAGTAATAACATTTCTATTTGCTAAGGTTGTTAAATTTCCATATTGAATCTCTTGGATAATGAAGCTATTATTAACATTTCAAAGTTGATGGAGGGAGATTCAATAGTTAGTTTTAAAAGTTGTTCAAAAGTATGACTAAAGTAGCTCATCTAAGAAGTAAAAGTCAATGGAATCAATGCATTTTGCTTCCTCCCTCAATAATCAAATTTGCCTTTATATTGCATTTGGTTTAGGTGCATTCTGATTCTTTCCCCTAAAATCAAATTTGCATTCTGATCCTCTCCTCCATAACCAAATTTGTTTTTATAAATGCTCTGATAGTTTGTATCTTGCTTTCATAATTAGCGATTGCGTATTAATATTAGTACAATTTGTAAATTCTTTTTTTTTTTTAATTTATAATGCCTTTAAAATTTTAATATATATATATATATATAGGGGTTAATTATTGTAAAACAAAACTTAACGTAAAATAAATAAGACAATATCTGGACCGTCGGATCATGATTAATGAGGGTAATTAATTATTTAACCTTTAATATTAAAATAAAATCATGTTTATGGGTATTATAGTCATTTACATATATACATTTTTCTTACCTCTTTTCTCCATATTTTTGATTTCTTTTCTCTCCATATTTTTGATTTCTTTACCAATTAATAAGCACCATAAACAATGATCCAGAAAGTTAAATAACTAAACAAAAACTTTAAACGAATTCTTTTAGTTAAAATACAAAAAAATAAATAAATGACAAACTCTTAAAAGATTCTTGCACAAAACCCATTTGATGCACACCAACAAAAATTGCTTTACAAATATACACTATGATTCAATATCAAAACTTCAAACCAAAAATGAATCACAAATATACACTATGAATCATAAAGATGCAGTATGATTAGAAACTGACAAAATCTTAGAAACCAAAACGACTTTAGTGATGCACAAGGACTACGCGTGATGCATCGGTGTGCACCTGGGTTCACATGAAGAAATCTGGTGATGCATCAGTATGCACTTGGCGTGATGCACAAGGACTACGCGTGATGTTCCATGTGTTGATGGTATTATATATGTAAATTGATGCACTGGCTAACTCACCTTGGGTTCGAATCTTGATGTTACATAACCATTTATCTGTACTAACCTTGCAACGCCTTTTTTAACAGAGCCCATTGTTCTTCCGCCATCTTGGGAAAGACCGCAATCTTGGCGTCGGGTCTTGTTAGACCTGGAAACAACAAAAGGAGATTCTTTAATTTACTCATGGGTTTGAAATAGTAGATCCACAACGATTAATTTTAGCAATATAAAATTATTCATGGGTTTGTAATGGTAGATGAGAATCATTTAATTCTTTTGATAGAAAGGAGATATGTGTTTTATGAAGCAAAAGAAAAATGTGAAATATGGGTGGAATGTACGCTGGAAGATTTTTAGGGTCAACATGTTTGGCCATAATAACCAAAATACCCCTTACTCTTTAAAAGTTTATTAATAATTTGTAGGACACATGTCATTCTCTTGTGTTGTCTTATTTGTTTTATGTTAAGAATTGTTTTATAACAACCAAAACCTATATATATTCATACTACAAATCATATATATATAATATATAGAGTAAATTACAATTTTCGTCCCTGTCAACTGTCAAAAATTACCATTTTCGTCCCTAGGTTTCATAAATAACGATTTTAGTCCAAATAAGTTTGCTCCGTCAACGGTTTTGGTCCAAAGTTGCAAACGGACGTTAACTCACCATCATGTGCCCTGCACGTGATGGGTATTTTAGTCTTTTCTTTTCACATGGACCAAAACTGTAATTAACTCCAAACTTTTCATTTTTTTTTTTTAAACATCAAAATCTGGAAATATGTTTTAAACATTCATCATCTTTTTTAAACATTCAAATCAAACTTTTCATCTATCATCTATCATCATAGTCACCTGAAAACAAATTTTCAGATTTTAAAATCAAACTTTTCTTCTATTATCTATTATCATAGTCATCATCGTTACCAAATTACAAATCAATCATTATTATCATCATCAACAACAACATATATTTTCAAATCATCGTCTTTAATAACAAATTACAAATGATAATTAAAAGGCTAGTTTCATTACTGCTACGATTGTTATAAATAAAAATATATATAAAATAAATTCAATAATAAGCAAAATTCAATAAAAATATGGGAATAACCTATATGCTTCTAGTAGTATATAACTTAGGTGCTTCCAAAAGCAAATGAAGAATATAGCTGAAGGACCAGAAATATAAATTTATTTTAAAATTTTGCTTTAGAAGCACCTAGTTATATGCTACTAGAAACATATAAGTTATAGGGGTGTTCGTGGTCCGGTTTTGACTAATTTTCAAACCAAACCGACATTTCCGGTTTCAACATATATCAAATCAAACCAGACCAAGTGTGTTGTCTAACCGGACCAAACCAAACCATGTAAGCCGATCCGGTTTGGCCGGTTCGACGGCTTGGAACTCTTTTTTTTTTTTAGGTTTAAATAAAAAAAATGTAGGTTTAAATAAAATAAATGAATAATAAAATATCTTATAATTGTCTATCAAAATAACATGTAGATTGTTTACAAAATATCTGAACTAAAATATATGGTAATATATTGCACATGCTACTAAAATATGTAAATGTTAAATATAATATCTACGGTAACTTTAATATATAAGTGAATTAAATATATTATGTATTTACATATATATTTTTCGGTCCGGTCTGGTTTTGACGGTTATTTATTTGCTCAAACTGTAACCGGACCAAGGAACCCGGTTTTTCAAAACTTAAACCATCGGGTCAGACTGTAACAAATAAATCCGACCAAACCAATCCAAACACCCCGGTTTGGTCCGATTTTAACGGTTTGATGAACACCCTAGTAAGTTATCCCCTAAAAATATATCATAAAACCGGACCGGATCTATATCATAAAACTGAATCAAGCTTTAAACAAGTCACGAGTCGCTTGGCTACCTCCACTATACAGAGACATACATAGCACTAAAAAACCCTGAATCTCTATGCGAATTTAATTGAAATCGTTCCCAGGCAAATGCAAAAACTCTCCATACTCTTCATCAATTCCATCACTTTTTTTCTTAGTGTATTTTATACCACCAGACCAGGGGGATGCTCGGTTTGGTGGGGTTTCGGAGGAGGAGGCCGGTGAAAAGGGGGTCCGGTGAATGGGTTTCGAATGTGAAAAGACCAGAAACTGGAGTGAGGCGGAAGTGGGTTGAAGGGTGATGGGGAGTCCGGTGAAGTGTTGAAAATCGGTAGGCAGTGGACCAGTGGTGGAGGTGCTTGGTCTAAAATAGTGGTGGTACCTGGCAGGGTGGACTGTAAAAATAGAAGGTGGAAGTGGTGGCCGGTGGGGTGTGCCGGAGGTGCTGTCCGGCGGTGTTTAACGGTCAAAAAAAAGAAAGAGAACAGAGGAACAGTTGGTGGGTAACAGAAGGTGCAAATAATTTGTGGGAAGAGGCCAGAATAAACTTGTGGGAAGGTGAAAGAAAGTATATGATAAACAAAGAAATGAACCGTTTGAAAATCAATATCAACACTTCTGCCCTCTGACATGTGTACATCTTCTAAAAGACATTCACAGTAGCTTATCAGGTTCTTCAGCTGATCTTTCATCATCTTCAATTTTAACACTCGCTGCCCTCTGACGGTAGGATGCACATGAGTAACAAGAGACCATAAAGAAAGTATATGACACCATTTTGAAGAGCAGCATAACATTTTGGATGATGAAGGGAATATCCAGGGACAAAGAGGAATCAAGAAACCCGAATAGTTGTAATGCCCAAATGACATATACCTGGAAAAAAAAACTTTAAACACTTATACAAAAGACATATGGGGGTTGCTGTTGTTTATTATATATTATAAGTATATTTTATTTTTCTGTGGGTTTTAACAGGAAGATGGATTTATACTATGGGGGTTGTTTGGGAAGGATTTATTTAATTTTTACTAAAACAAAAACAACAACAGCTGCTATATTGCATATCCAAACACCACCCATAGTTTAGTGTTGAAGTTGTTTCCATTTTAGTGTTTGTATCAATATAAGTGTTTAAAGTTTTTTTTCCAGGTATATGTCATTTGGGTATTACAACTGTTCGGGTTTCTTGATTCCTCTTTGTCCCTAGATATTCCCTTCATCATCCAAAATGTTCTGCTGCTCTTCGAAATGGTGCCATATACTTTCTTTATGGTCTCTTGTTACTCATGTGCATCCTACCGTTAGAGGGCAGCGAGTGTTAAAATTGAAGATGATGAAAGATCAACTGAAGAGCCTGATAAGCTAGTGTGAATGTCTTTTAGAAGCTGTACACATGTCAGAGGGCAGAAGTGTTGATATTGATTTTCAAACTGTTCATTTCTTAATTAATACAAGTATAGACATTTAATAGTATGTTTGATGGTATCCATATGATATAAGAGAGTGCAGCACTCCAAATACTGGGTTGATATTGATTTTCAAACTGTTCCTTTCTTTTTAGTACTGTTAATACTATTGCAGCTGAGCTGCTTGCTTTTTTTAAATGAAATGACTAGGTCTAGTCTTCTGCACTACATTGTGTTGAAGAACATGAACTGATGCTGATTAGATGTTTTGGGCTGATGATGGTAGATTGTTAGTACAATAGTTGATTGCAGTTGAACTGCTTGCTTTTTTTTTTTTTTTTAATGAAATGGACTTCATTATTGATGTTATCAAAATATATATGAAAATTTTGTTCAGCAAGGTATGTATTTCCTTATCAATTATGTATGATTTCCTAAATGCTTCACTATTAATGCTCTGTATGTTTCACTATTAATTCTGAAACCCCCTAAGCTTATAGTTTCTTTTGTATAGGAAGGAGGAGTGGAGTGCCAAATCTTGTTTAAAGATCAACGACTTGGAGATTTTTTTTTTATTCCGACTAAAAACCATCTCTGAATTGGCATAAGGTAACTGAAATTAGGTGAAATGATGCTGTCGTTATTGTAGAGTTGGCAGTTTTAATCATTTATTTATAATGGTTTGATTTGGGTTATGTGAAATCTCTATTGGGTTGACAGCTCAGAATTCTCCAAAAATGTAGTTTTAATAAATGAAAGCTTCTAAATGTAGAGAGAAATGACTTATATGCCTGTAGCTAAAATAATCTTATGATATAGTTTTCTTAATAATTGGGTTGACATCGGTTGCAACAATAAGATGATCAAAATGTAGAGAGAAATGACTTATATACCTATTTTTTTAACTCTACTTTCTTCAAAGTAATCAGACTCTGCTAGACAGACAGCAACATCAAAAGTTATATTTAGAGAGTGTTTGACTCTGCAATTTGATAAAGATTATGCACTATGGAATAGTTAGAACAGATGATGTATTTTGCAAAATAGTGTTTGCATGTGCTTCTCCCGTAAATAATATAATGGGCGAGTTTTGTTTCAGATGGGAAGCCCGCTATTCCGAAGAACTTTATTATTATTGTAATAGCTTAAGTTTTCAATCATATTCAACACAATAACTAATTTATATAACTGGGTAAAAAGAATTACGGGTCAACGAATAGATCTTATTGCCAACCTGCACATTCTGCACCTCTAAATAGGGCACTATCCTTTGTGGCACTTAGCTAGCTAATGGTCATCAATCTATGTCACGGATATGCACTTTGACTAGCATTTTCACAGTCTTCTTCTGTGGAATTGTGATGTCCCAATCCCATGGCATAATGTCACTGTGAAATATCGAGTAACTACCAAGTATGTTTATTCTTCGGGTTGATGTTGTTGCTGTTATTGTGTTGGGCTTTTGTTCTCGAACTTAACAAGATTATGACTTGTCCATGTTTGCAGGCATGCTTTTGCAACATTATCATTTATTGCAAAGCTATTTATCTTTCTCTATGTCGGTATGGATGCTTTAGATATATTGAGAGGTGGAGCTTTATACAGGACAGGTATGATTTTTTGAAAAACAACCATCTATCTATTATTTTTTTCATGATAGTCCTTATACACAGTGTTAAAGATCCAAACTATATTATATTATATTTGTTCTAAAAGAGGAGGAGATGTCAGAGATAATATTTTGCTTCCGTTGATCCCTATCTTATAGAGTTGCTTCATGATGCTAATGATATTGTTACCTATTTTGAATTATGTAAATGTTATTATCAACCATCTTGGTTTTGAATTTGTATTTTTGCATGTTTTACTGATTAAACCTAATATTGCAAGTCTAACATGTTGTTGGTGGTTGTTTTTGGTTTGTCATCCCGGGGACATCAGTTGAAGTGAGTGCAATTTTATTTGGATTGATTTTGGTTGGAAGAGCAGCCTTTGTCTTCCCCTTATCATTTTTATCCAACTTAACAAAGAAGCCTCACCAAGAGAAAATTGATTTCAGGCAGCAGGTATCTTCTTTCTCACTCTGTTCTAGAAGTGGCTATTTAGACCCATTAACTATTAAATGGATCAATTTGGGCTATGTTTTATCTCTAAGGGGTCAACTGGGTCACTTAAAATTTAGCTAGAAAAGAAACAGGTTGAAACTCGCCCAGTGTGAAATTGTAATGCATACATTGGACACATTAATATAATAAACTTAGAACATTGGACACATTAATGCTAAATCACTTTTGTTAAGAAAACTTAGTTTACTACTGTAGTAATATAATAAACATTGGACACATTAATTGTTAAAGTATTGTTTTTATTAATATGGAAAAAAAGTGTTTGCGGGTCAACTTAAGACAACGCCACACCTACTTCCAATTCACTTGTTTTGGTCCATTACTCAACCCACCCATTGTGCCACCTCTATTCTAATCTATTCTGGTTTCATTTCTTGGATTTGACTGACATATCGTATGAATACCTTATCTTCTTTTTTTTTCTTCTAATTGTTCGTGTTTTCTCGAGGTTTTAATATGGTGGGATGGTCTTATGAGAGGTCCTCTGTGTATGGGCCTAGCTTATAACCAGGATGGTGGCTTAAATGTTCCCTTGTAGGATCTAAACATCTACGATAATGAGCTTTTTCAGCTTTGTTGCTATTGTTAGTGCTTGCTACATTGCCTGACAATAAGTGGGAAGTAAATGGAATCTCCCTGGGTTTTGGTGGATATGGGGATTTTAACAAGGGTAATTGAAAGGTAATAGTTTAAGGCTACTTTTTTCAAAAAGAAACACATTAACTCTTAGTTAAAAGTTTAAACAGTTTAGCCGAAAACATTTCAGGTCAACTTAAGCTGGCACTACTCGTCTTGAGCTTAGCCTTTTCCAACTTGCGTGCTCTAACAAGAATGTTCAAACAGTAAAACCACACTTTTAAGTGTTTTCGTCATATCTACCAGTATGACAGGACCTTGTGCAACCAAAAAAGGAATATTGATGGCGACTTTTCTTTGAATTCAAAGTCCTTTTTGAACCACCAGTGCCTTGGAAACCATTCTTATTTTTATTTAGTTTCCAAATTAATTCTTTCGGTTAGTAGACTGCTTCCTTTTCTAATTTGGGTTTGGATCTTTAATTGCATAGGTAAATTAGAGATCCTACAGGAGGATTTATCGAACTTGCAAACTAGCAATCCACGAGGAATGCTGCACTTTTAACCAGGTAAAATAGTTTTTTGTATTTCAAATGCGTCAAATCAAATAAATTTAGTTGATGGCTAAAGAGGGCCAAATCGTAGCCATTGAGAGAATTTATATTGACCATTTCACGGCTTTGTTTGGTTTGCAGTTTTCTTGTGTTGCTTTATATTTTCTATCTTTATCTAAAGTTTCTATACTTTTTCTTAGATTGTAATCTATTAGTATCTATGTTTTATTGTCTGAAGTTAGAGTGTCAATATTAATGGTGGCATAATGGCTGGGTGGCGCAGGTTTTGTAACAGGTCAAAATGGTTTCGGGAGGAAGCAACTCTACACATAGAGTGGTCTTCAAGGAGGTGTTGGTTTTTTGATAAGGAAATGCAGACGGGTCAGTTATAACTATTTAGTAATACAAACACTGAATTTCATAGGTATGTGTAGTTAATTTTAATGGTTTATTTTATCCGTTGATTAGATGTAGGGCGTGCATCAAATGTGGGAGTTAGTATGGATGATGAAACAAACAAAAACAATGTTAAAGGGAAGAGTAATTGTAACCAAAATGAAGAAACAACAAAGGAGGTTAGATTCATACCTGGTTTAATGTATCTGGTTAACATATGTTGTTAGTATAGGTATGTTCCATTTTTATGTTTATATGAACATGTGAAATTTCTAATGTATGAATAGTGTTTGAAAGATGTTAAGCTATTGGTGTACAAGAAGTTGGAAATGGTGGAAAACGGTCTCATGAAGTTGGATGAGGTTCTTAAAAAGTCATTGAACGTTTATCCAAATAGCGAGTTTGTTGAATTGTGAGTGTTAATACAAAAGATAACAGGATTCAAGGAGGGGTTAGATCCCGAAGTGGAAATGAAGGTAACAAAAATGAAAGAGGGTGATGAAACTGGTAATGATGATGTTGACGGTTTAACCCAAATCTTTGAATCACCAACAGTAATTAAAGAAATTGAGCATTTAGAAGCGAGAGCATGAGAATTATCTCAACTAAGAAGCAGGATGGCTTTGGAAGACTTTGATTCACCATCATTCAGTTTGGGCTTGACGCAACAAGAACATGATCATATTGAACGTCTAAATGAAGGAATATACGGAAATGAAGTTGGTGTGGGTCGTTAGACGGGTATGTGAAAATATGGAGGGAAATGATAAGTCAAACACTTCGAGGTTGAAGAAAATAATCAGGTAAATGGACCAAATAATAAGACATAGGATGTAATTGAAGAAGAAGATGGAGGTGACTGATGTGAATGGCGGTGCGTCAAAATGGGAAAGGAAAGTGAGGTAAATGGATATGCTGGTAAGGTAGGTGATAAAAGGAAAAGAGTAGGTAGGTCGTCAGAAGTTATGTTGTCTCCGTTTTATTTAAGAGAGGTAAGTTTGGCAGAGGCGAAAACTAAAGACGAACAAAAGGTTGCAGAATGTGTTTTCTCTGCACATCTCCTAGCTGAGTAAGTAAATATTGCTAATTTTAAGGGATTGTTGTTATTGTTTGATTCTTTTTTGCTGTTATAAAAATGACAGGGATACCTTTTTTTTTTTATTTTTAATCAAATGTGGTTGGTCAGCGGGTGACCTTCGAAAGCATGATACTAGGGGCTATAGTGGTTAGTGGAGTAATCGATATCTGGTGTTGCATTTTAAATTATGAGGAAAAAAAGAGGAACCCGAAGAATGTGTCACACTTGTTTTGCCAACCAAATATGTTGGTAAGTGTGTATCCAAGATAATAAAGCATAACAGGGGTAAAGTATAATAATGAAATAACCATTTTCTGGGTACGGAGATGAAGAACGTGATGGATTATGATACAAATATAGCTGAAAGGTTCAGGACACAGATGGAAATGGTTTTGCAAAGCACGGATTACAGTCATTGATGAAGTCGATCTGGTGAGTGATTCAAAATAGTTATTAAAAATATAATTAAAGACGATGATAAAAAAAATGTAACATATATGATTTTGTAGGTGTTTTTTCCAATATCGAATGAGGGTCGTTGGTACTTAGTATGTTATGACTTAAAGAAGGCGCAGATTCACATCCTAGACAACTGCAAACCAAGTGCAGCGTGCAAAAGCCATACCTGATGATTACGAAGTTGCTGGTATGTAAATGTTTTTACAGTCAAACTTCTTGTGACCCCGTGGATTGTTCCATGTCTTAGAAACTAAAAATTATATTGTCATACATATGTAGACAACTATGTTTCCTGGTTATTTGAAAACTGTGAAGCATCCTGAAGCAAAGACGATGATAAATCCTTCAACAAAAATAGTGAAGATGAATTGGCAAACTAGTTACAATTTTATAGACTTTGGTGTATTTGCAATGAGGCACATGGAAAACATGGAAATCTACACGGGAGATGGTGCTGGATTTGATGTTGGACTTAAGATAGAGGGACCGGGGCAGCAAGCACAACTTGATGAGTTAAGGATAAAATTTCTTGCAAAGATGTTGCTGTCAAAGTATAACACTATCAATGACGTCAAATGCTTTAGCTAGGATTTAAAAACGCAAGTATCGTTATTTGGGTGTCGTACTAGTTAGATTTTAAGTTTATTTTGTTAGTTTTAAACTGGATGCACCATATTTTGGTTTGTAGTTGCTGTAAAGAAATTCTGCAGTTGGCCATTCAAATTTTATGTTTTAAAGCATACATTTCCTACACGAGGTTTTTGATTCCGGTACAGTCGAGTTCAATGTGAATGAAGTATGAATGATGACATATGATATGCGCAATTATATACTCTATTAAAAGAAATCTACGTGAATAGTGTCTTTTTTGTCTTTACATACATTTTTGATATAAATAAAAAGTATACCAAAAATTAAACATATGTTTGGATAGATGGGCTGGTTGTTGGATTATGGGTATGTTTGGCAAAAGTAACTGTAGCTGGTAGCTGTAGCTTGTAGCTGTAGCTTTTAATTGGAGCTGTAAGCTGTAGCTTTTAAGCAAAGCTGTTAGCTAAAGCTTTTATTTTGTAAAAATGTTTGGTATGGTAGCTGTAGCTGCAACTTCAAGAGGTAATTATGTGAAATTAAAAGCTAAAGCTCCTGAAACGCTACTTCAAGTAGCGTTTCATTTTGGAGCTTTTTCTTTCAAAT
>JAOXNX010053162.1:0-12164 GCA_028566075.1 Solidago caesia | reverse complement strand
CTCAAAAACATCATTATTTTTACTTTATCGTAAATATAAAAATCGATTTTATTATTCTCATGTTGATTTATTATTCCCGCGTATCACGCGGGATTAAATCTAGTATATATATATATATATATATATATTGGCTCTCTTTTGGCTGGAAACACTCATGACACATACATATATATATACCGTTCTTGCTTTTTAGAAAAACACACACACTCACACCGTCACACGTTTTCTATACTAAATACATATGTATATATATATATTTTTTGTTTTCTTTTTCATGTACATACACGCACACAGTCCCGCCTTTCATATATTTTACGTATATATGGTACACACTAAACACACGCACACTCATGTTTACGTACACCTTCATATACGTATTTATGTTTTCTGCTAAAACGCCACAGGGACGATACGTGCATACAATTATACTTTCTGAGTTTACCATACTACGTACTTACATACATATATATATCTCGATAGCAGCGAAGGAGAAGAAGAATGCATACACTAAACCACGCTCACACGCACACACGAGTATATATATATGTTCACCCCATATGTATATATTCTGTTTTACTTGTGTTTAAACAAACACACGACATGTTTATATCTATATACATATATACTTATTTGCTGGGAATACACCCAACCGGGTATTGGTGGTGAAGTGGTTCCACATCAAGACAATGTGTTTTTGCATACGGATCCACTAAGTTGCCATGGGCTATGGTTGGCCCTAAATAACCGAGTAGTACATGAGTTTAGTTTGACATGTGAAGAAGATAAGAAATTGAGAGAGAATTAACATTTCTCATTACTCAAATGAATTACAAAATGAAATCTAAAATAACTAATCTGTACACATACATCTATATATATAGCTAAACGGTAATAACCGCTATTAACAAACTCCTAACAGCCTATTACCATATTTACAATCTGACCCTTATACTTTTAACTTATTCAACTTAAGTCTTGTATATTCTTCAGTGTGGACGTGAATACTTTTTGTTGCATGTTTTGTAACCCCGGAATTGATGATACTTTTCATTTATTCCATATATGTGAGCTAATGAAAGAGATCGGAGGCAAGATAAGCGAGTGGGTTCAGCATACTAAATCTTGAGGCCGAGCCTAAAGCTATGGTTATGTGGGTTAAGGGACTTCATCACAATTCTCATACTAAAAGGGTTTTTAAGGCTATCATGTTTATTAGGTGGTGGCACATTTGGAAAGAGGGAAACAATACTCTTCATAATGGTAATCATGAAAGTATTACTAACATATTCAACTCTATCGTGTCACTCTCTTTTCTTTGGATTTCTAATCGCAACAAGAAGCACCATTATTGTTGGAATGATTGGATCGCGAACCCTTTGAGTAAAGGATGAGTTGGGTTCTAAATGTTTGGTTTCGTCGGTTTGCTGTTGTGGTTGCTTGGATGTACGTTTGTTGGTATGGATATAAGCTTCTTGATTTTGAGATGGTGGACAATGAGCTCTTCTATGTTACTACAACAAGTCTTCGATTTGAGATTAACTTGGACCTAACTTTTTTAATTACCTGCGTTTCTTTTTGTATTTGTCTTTGTTTCGGTTGTTCCCCGAGACGTGGTTGGGATTACATCAAAAACACCACGAAGTGAAAACCGATGACCGGCCTTTGTTGGTTGAGAGTTTTTCTCGTGTCTTGGATCACTGTAATTGGCAAGAGTTTCTTTCACTCCTTTCGTAATCCTCATAGTTAATGTCTCGGGAAGGGTCTAGATTTGTTGTAATGGTTTATATCTAGATTTTATTTGCAATTGTACTTATGGCTGCTAGCACCTTGTTAGTTGCTTATATATATATTAATATAATTTATCGTTAAAAAAAAATTAGTAAAGATATATATATGATGATATATTGAAATTTATAAAGACATATATTTTGAAGTTTAAGAAGGATATGCCCGATATTCCCCTTACTTGAAAGCTATGAAGAACCGAAAAAAAAAAACCTTAAAGATAAGAAAATCGATTTAAATATTTAAATTAAAAAATTGGATGAGCAATTAGGATATGTTTTCATTTATTAAAGGATCAAGAATAGATATAGATTTTTTGATTTATTAAAGGATCAAGAATAGATATAGATTATAGGTATACTATACGGAGCGCGTGCGATGTGGCGGCAATGGTGGTAGCGGCGGCAGTGTGGTGATGGCGGCGACGGGTAGTAGTTGTGGCGACTTGTTGTGGTGGTGGCGACAACGAGTAGTGTAGGTTATTGATGTAAAGGTAATTAATATAAAAGGGGGTAGTGTAGTTATTTTAGGAGTTGAGGGTCAGATGTTGTAAATTAATTCATTAAAGGTATTTTAAGTAAACCAAATTTGTTAGTAGTTAGGTGTGTTGATTGTATAGGGGTATTTTAAACATTTCAAAGTCTTAAAGTTGAGAAGGGGGAGGAGTGAAATGTTTTATATAGTAGTATAGATAATCACGACAGGAAGCACCATTATTGTTAGAATGATTGGAACGCAGACCCTTTGAGTAAAGGATGAGTTGGGTTCTAAATGTTTGGTTTTGTCGGTTTGCTGTTGTGGTTGCTTGGATGTATGTTTGTTGGTATGGATATAAGCCGAAACTGAGTCTTGATTTTGAGATGGTGGACAATGAGCTCTTCTATGTTACTACAACAAGTCTTGGATTTGAGATTAACATGGATCGAACTTTTTTTTATTACCAGCGTTTCTTTTTGTATTTGTCTTTGGTTCGGTTTTCCCCGAGACGTGGTTGGGATTACATCAAAAACACCATGAAGTGAAAACCGATGGCTCGACCTTCTTTGGTTGAGAGTTTTTCTTGTGTCTTGGGTGTAATTGGCACGAGTTTTTTTAACTCCTTTTGTAGTCCTCGCAGTTAATGTCTCGAGAAGGGTCTAGATTTGTTGTAATGGTTTATATCTAGATTTTATTTGTAATTGTAGTTTTGGCTGCTAGCGCCTTGCTAGTTGCTTATTTTAATATAATTTCAGTAGTTCAAAAAAATATATTTAGTATCCAACAATGGAATTCACTTATAAACTTGGTTTTACTGTTTTCATCCTGATAGTCTATATTATGATGTAGCCTGAAGACAAAACAAAAAGATATAAAGAACAATCTGATGCAAGACATATCAGATTTGACCCCAAAGGTCAAACCATATGATGTGAAAGCTTATAAAATATCTGGAGATAACACCTGAACCGTTTAATTCTATGGAAAAATATACATACAGTATGTTATGAGCACAACTTATTTGTCACACAACGAAAGTAACAACAGCTACACAATGCATGGTAGATACAAATATTAAAGATTAACAAACACAATCATAGGAAACAACGATCTTATTTTATTCAAAAACCAAACGGAACAAAAGTAAAAACCAAAGCAAACAAAAGTACTTGTTCGAGAAATGAAAACACCAAATAAACAGATCAAAAAAACAATACCGCAGGAATGATAAAAAGTGTTCAGCCATAATAGGCGCTCTGATCGTTGTCATAGGTAGGCATATTAAAACTTCTCAAGTTTTGGAATCTTTAGAGCTTTCACATTTGGAGGAGTTGTAGAACTTGAGCCTGCTATAATCACATCACTGTCACACCCAACTCTTGACCAGGACTTGATGCAGTGCTTTTCAACAAATCATTAGGTGTGACATTGTCTCCAGTTATAGACATAGCATCCTGTTAAATAGTAATTAATAGCGTAAGAACGTTGCGTAATATAACACATGTTATACTGTATCAGAACAATAGTAGTTATAGTTAAAGTAGTTCTCTTTAAACCTCCTCAAAAACAGCCAAACCTTGGAAGATGCAACAGGTAGTGGGTCGCCAATTGTGGCCAGCTGAACATCATCTTCAGAAGGGGTATCTTAGGTGAAAATTTTGACACAAATGAGAAAGTGTGACGAGTAAAGACATGGATAAAGTAAAAAGGTAGTTAGGTAGAGTAACACGTACTTCAAAAGCAGAGTTCTTCATGACAGCGTGAATGATACCCTCATCATCTGAGAATTTGTTAACGATATAGACACGGTAATTGTTTTTCAGATTGTAGTCGGATATTCGGATTTTAAATGTACACCGTTTGTTAACAAACGTATTGAATTCGTCAGGGTACATTTCAAAATCATCAACCTATACAAAGCATTTTAAAAAATAATAAGTAATAATAATTTTAATGTATGAAAAAACAGTTTCTTTCGACATGTGGTATATAACTATAAAATCAGTGTAAAGTGTCACCTTGTTTTTTTTCTTCAATAGCATTGAAGCAGGCTTGTTGATGTAGGCTGTAACATCGCGTTCAAAGAGAACAAAAGAGGTTGATCCGGTGTCATCTTGAACCCTAATCTGGACTTTGATTCTGTGGTATATGAAGTAAACACGTAAGTAAAAATCCAACATTATGATGAACCAAAGAAAACTTAAGATAATACGGTGATTTTAGTACCTGAGGTATACGTCAGTTATTTTGCCACACTCGCCACATTCAAAAGTGGCACTTGGAGTGACGTCAATGTCAATATCTTCAAGTGCAGCACGAGAACGTTCAACTTTTTTACCACATTTGACACAGGCTAGATAATACCAGCCTTGCTCAGCTTGGATTTTGATTATGGTTGCAACGATAACACATGAAGTAGGCTACAATAAGGGTAAAAACCGGAATGAAGTTAGACATAAATGTTGAAATCAATGTAAGGGTAAATATTGGCATAAATGAAAAACATATACCACTGTTATATCACTAAGCTCATCAATTTTATTCAAATTGAATTTGGTCCAGTAATCTTCTGGGTTTGTGATAACTGTGTTGGTCGAAAGATGTCGATCAGAAGCTTTAACCTCGACTTTGTTAGACAACAACCTAGGTATAAAAAAGAATGATATTATTAATTTTTAAGTATGTAATATATTTATTAAACCTGTTGTAAAGATATAATTGTAAAGATATAATAATCAATGAATTGTCGACAAACTAAAGGCATATAATTGGTAATGTAAAAACCTGTCTTTGAAAGCAAGTATCTCTGGAATTTGATCATTGAGCCATATTTTTGCTCCAAACATAGAGTTGGACACTTGTGGTTTGTCTACACAATGCAATCAAACACATTTCCTTTAAAATGTTCAAGCATATATTGAAAATGGGAGTTTCTTAAAAAGTAGCTGTAAATTAGCATATGAAAAAAAAAATACATCTTATTAGTTTTAAATTGCTAAACATACTCTCCCATTCCCCAAGCTTAGCATTCTGGATGATCATTAGAACTCTAGTGTCATGGTTTGATGGACCATTCAAGAAAGATGTTAATTCCTTAGCGTGATCATCCCATAGGCAACAGTTAATGGTTACTCCCCTGTTTAGTAATAATATCAAAAAGCTGTAAGGATTACCTTTTTACATACTACATAATAATATAATAGTTTACCAAAAATTTTGATTAAAACGTACTGAGTGGCTCGGAGCTGTAGTGCCTTAATACATCTTCTAACACCCTTTTTCGAATTCAAGAGTTTGGCGTCCTCACAGTAAACTAACTCGCCAATGACATCTATATAATAATAAAGATTTGAATGAAAAATAAGCATAAAGAACTATATATAAAGTATACAAAACAACTAAGAAGGTTGAACAAAGTAATACCAAACGCATAAACAGGGACCACATTCTTGGACAGAATGTCATTGAAAGACATGAAGGAGAAAACTTGGGCATCATTCAGAAAATCAGTAGAGGCCTTCACTGACGTATGTCAGTAAAAGTTAATTTTGCATGGGTGCCTTGTCAGAAGAAACCTGCCACTGTTCGAGGCTACACCAAAGTTTGATATGATTTTCACAGAGCCTTCTTCAAGCAGCATTTCGAAGAAACTTATCAAATTCCGCTTAATAGTAGCCTGAATCTTGTTAGACTGTCAGCAATAAAAAAAAGAAAGCAAGATTAGTACTTGTCACAATGAACATATTTCGAGTTTATGTTTAAGTTGTCTAAAACATTAATAAGAAGTCTTTCAAACCTGCTCATCCATCAAAATCATTTCAATGCTAGCAACAATTCCAGGGTTGTTCGAGTATGTTTGTTTCCAGAGTCGAATCACTTTGACCTTGATCATGCATGCCTTAGTCTCAGCATTGATGGTATCAATGAAAGAAACATTGTTATTGACACATGTAGTATGAATGTGTTTGAGAGACAATGTATTATGAATGAGAGAATGTGTGTGAAATTGATTTGCATAAGATGCATGTGTTATTTATATAGGGATGGTGGGAAGTTATTTTTGTAAACGTATCATTGATGTTTTGACAGGAAATATATGATCAGTTTTGGTAAAAATTATGTATGTAAATATCTAAAGGAATGTATTAAATTGTTTCCAAATTGGTTACACTAATTCAAATCATTTCCAAAAATTTGGTGTAATATAAATTTTAAAAAAAATATATGATTTGAGAAATCGAAAATTGTGTTTGTAATATCTATAACAATGTAGTCAATTATTTCCAAATTTGTTATACTAATTGAAATCATTTCTATTAATTTACTGTAATATAAATGATTTACAAAAATAATATAAATATAAATGGTAAACAAATGAATACAATGTGCAGACTCTTAGATAGGAATAAATGTTAACATGACAATTTAGATAGGAATTGAGTATGGTTACCTTCATGTAAGACTTTGAGATTGCCAAAGTTTCAATTAAAGGCAAACACTGAAGCAAGAAAGCGAATGTAATTTTATTTCCCTTTGTAGTATCTTTTTGCTCTCCAAACTGCATCAAAATACATTTAGTAGAATGTCTTATTGAAGGGGATTTGTAAGTTCTTATATGGACCTTACCAAGTAAAAAGTCTCGAGTGGCGGACAATCAGTCAGGCAACTACAATATGTATCTTTGGAGTGATGTTAACATTTTCAAGGCATAGCCACATGCCCACATCAAATCCCTCCCTAAACCCCTTAAATGTAATGGAGGCTTAAAAACACAATCTGCCAGATCCAAGCCATCTAACCCTTGCAATAAGAAAATTCTGAGAGATGGCAGAAACTGACAGTCCCACAAATCCATCTAAATGAAGCTCCGGCCCAAAACCCCAAAATTAAAAATAACAAACCAAAAGTAGTGGTGATTATGGGAGCAACCGGGTTGGGGTAGTCTTATTTAGCAATTGATCTATCTTCACATTTTCCTATTGAAATCATCAGCGCTAATTGATAATATATATATAGTGTATAAACCTCTTGTATCATATGGTGAGCCATAGACCGTAAGCCAATCTTAATTGATAAAATTGTGTATCGTATTTTCAACCCTAGACGTACATAGTTGTTGTTGGAACGGGCAAAAAAAATGGAAAAAGAGATGTTTCTTTTATTAATAAAGAAGCCTTGCTTCAAGAAAGTATTTAAAAAAAATTTCCGACGTGGCCAACATGGACCCCTTTCCCGCGCCTTCTTTCAAGAAGCAATGACGTCAAGATTTCTCTCTCTCCAACTAAATTCCCCCAAATCAGTTTCTTTAACCTTACTTCCAATTTTCCCATCTTCTATTTTATTTTGAATCTTCCTCGCATGAATCTTCTCCCAATCGATTTGTTATCTCTTCTCTTTTATTAATAACACAGCCTTGTATTCTTATATATAGTGTATAAACCTCTTGTCTCATATGGTGAGCCATAGACCATACGCCAATCATAATTGATAAAATTGTGTATAGTATTTTCAACCCTAGATGTACATAGTTGTTGTTGGAACGACAAAAAAAAATGGAAAAAGAGATATCTCTTTTATTAATAAAGAAGCCTTGCTTCTAGAAAGTATTTTAAAAAAATTTCCGACGTGGCCAACATGGACCCCTTTCTTGCGCCTTCTTTCTAGAAGCAATGACGTCAAGGTTTCTCTTTCTCCAACTAAATTCCCCAAGTTAGTTTCTTTAACCCTACTTCCAATTTTCCCATCTTCTATTTTATTTTGAATCTTCCTCGCATGAATCTTCTCCCAACCGATTTGTTATCTCCTCTCTTTTATTAGTAACATAGCCTTATATTCTTATATATAGTGTATAAACCTCTTGTATCATGTAACATCCCAAACTTTTTGGTTATCGATTGACTCATGTCGTTAGTCAACATTATGCTTCCGCCAGTCCTTATGTGATTTATATGTATGTTTTTACTTAACGTGGAATATGTGTTGTCATGATAGATGAATTAATGAGATGTGCGTTATTGTGTTGAAGCAAGTTAATGTGCCGGTAATGTTGTCAAGTATTCCCGCTAGCTAGTTTAAGCCTTTTTATGATGTTTGGTAGTTGAGGAGCCTAGGAGTCATTATTAGAAAGTTGTTGCAGCTGATTAGGGGCTAATTAGGCTTTAATCATTTCTCATAATCAGTTTTCATTCTCATTCTAAGCCCTAGAAGCCGTCCCTCTTTCCCTCTTGCAATTCCATTCGAGTTCTTGCGATCCTTAGTAATTTGTGTGAGGTTTTGATCAAGGATTGTGATCTTGCAATAAGCTACAGGTATTCAAGGTATTCCCTTTCGATTTAATTGTTCATTGAGTCAGTTGTATCATCTCTTTTCTAGACTTTAGGATTCGATTTCGTTTGTGTGATAATTTAGGTCATTTCGGTTGTAAAAGCTTTAATTAAGAATGTGAAATGTATTGGAAAATCAATTGGTATTTTCATTGAGTCATTTGGGTGTCATTTTGATAGTTTTTGATGATGCTAAGGCCTAGAAAGGGCTAGATGAAGTTTGGAATCGATTTGGAAGTGTTTTGGTATTGAAAAACTCGTTTGTTCAGCGATCACGGCGTGACACATGTGTGTCACGGCGTGATTGGTATGTCGAGATGATGGTTTGGGTGTGTTCAGGAGTGGTCACGACGTGACACAAGAGTGTCACGGCGTGATAGTGTATTTGGTTTCAGTTCTCACGGCGTGACACTAGTGTGTCACGGCGTGATGGATTGTGCGAGAGTTCAAGATGTTTGAGTCTGAGGTTGGTCACGGCGTGACGGTCTGTTTCTTTTGCTTTTGTGTTCGTTTCAAGTACTTATCGATTGTATATTGACTCTAGGTTGTTGAGATCACTCGTAATACTCGGTAAACTTGTGGAATAGGCGATTGTGCACCTTTGAGGTAAGATACAAAACTTAGTTTTTGCATGCTTAAACTCCCCTTAATGATATCTCATTTAGTTTCGGGTTTATGGGATTACTTGGGAGGCCTTATGGGTTATGAGTGCATGTAATTACTTACAAAGTTGTACGATAATGCGTGAAATGATATACGATGTGATGTATGTTCATGATGATGTGAAATGTGCTTGAGTTATGGCTTGTACACCTAGTTCACTAGACTTTATAGGTTGCCATGACACTTGCACGTTTAAGGGCCCAAACGTTAATGTGATTTGATGTGTTTTATGAAAATGCTCGAGCAATTTAATGAGGTGAAAGTGTTAAGCTTAACCCGTGCTTGCCAATTGAGGCTTGTACGTTGAGGTGGTTGCTTGGGTGGCTCCTTCCAACATTGGTCCACGTGTTTGAGTAACTTCGGGTAGGTCTTACCAACCGCCGAATGTGACGAACATAACGGACTACTCCGGGATTGGCGTTGCCTTTCCTTAACGACAATGATGGACCGCCGAAAAGCTATCCCATCGAGTCGGGTGTGAGGTTCCCTGTCAGGTCAGATGACCGCCTACACACAACCCCCACCATTGATGTAACGGTGACTTCAGTCACAACTGATGTGTGTGGCTTCGGTCACACTTAATGCTTGATATTTGATGTGATGTGAATGATGGATAGGCACATTTAGGATGAAAGATCCTCGATGCTTAACGTGATGATATGATATGTTTAATGCGCCTTAAAGATAAACGATGATCTATTTTATAATGATTAAATGAGCAACTGTTTTATTAAATAACGTGTTATCTTACTTAGCTATTTTAGCAAACACTTGTTCTTTTTAATGCGTTGTTCCCTCAGGGTAAGCATAGATGAGCAGGTGGATTCGATGTGAGGCTTTGGGTAGATGCTTCCTGGAGATGGGTTTAGTTTACCCTTAGCAGCTTCTACTTAGACCTTATTTATTCGAGATATTATGACTTTGTAATACGATGTTGAACGTTTGTTTTTGTGTTGGAACAATCGGTTGGGTTTCCATTTGAATTTATTGTGATGATGCGAATAGTAACACCTTTTATACAATTAAATCATCCGTTACGGATTGGTTAATGTTTTGAACCTTTCTTCCGCATTTATTTAACGCCGTTAGGCAAAAATTTTGGAATGACAGGTGTTACATACTTTCTGTCTTTTATTAATTTCAGTTTTGTTTTCTACTTTATGCTATTCAAATTTTGTTATCTTTGTTGTATTTTCTTTGTTTATTCCACAAGTTCTTATTGTACGTCAGATCACATTCTTATTTCGCCATTGTCGATTCTTAATCATTTTCAAAAAGAAGGTTTTCGTAAATGGACATTAAATTGTCTAAGTTTTGAAAACGATTTTTTTCTGATTCTAATCCTTTCATTCTTTTTCTACCTTGATGGACAGTGATAATGACCTTGTGTTAATCTTTCTTCGATTATAGGTTGTTAAGACTGTGATTCTAATCTTGGTTCCAGTATCTTTACATTCTTATGGTACTCACATTGATGCGTATTAGAGTTTTGTTTAGTGTGCAGTTTACGGTTTGTGTTAAATCAGTTTACTATACATCACAATGCTATCACTGTTAGGTCATGGGGACCGTCTGAATTTGTAGTTTCCGACTATGGCTGTAAATTCGGACTATCATTTGTGGGTTAAGAATGGAACGACTTATTTTATGTTTTCTTATACTTTTTCCTTTCTTTTCGAGATTCGAAATATTAACGAGTGTGCTAAGTTTACAGGATATGACTTGATGAAGTATATTATGCAAATTTGACATAAGGGTTAATAGAAATGCATTCTCTGGTGACGTTGGACGATTGAGTCAAGACCAAAAGGCATCACGTGCTAATCTTTTGGTGATGACGTTGTATGCTCAGGTTTAGGGGGAGTGTAAAATAATCGAGCAAAATCCAGGTTTATTTTTTCCTTGACTTTTTTTCAGGATTATTAACATTTACAGGTTCCGGTACCTTGTTTTGTGTGAAATCTGAAAAATTTTAAGTCTGGTAGGCAATTTGAATGACAACTTCGCGTGGTCAACGCGAATTCAACTTCGCGCGAACTTGGCTTGGCCCAGTTCGCATTGTACGGCCACGAAGTCAAGCCCAAATCTTTGACCTTAAATTCGTGCCTTTAACCCTAATTTTTCACTTTTCACTTTTTACACCCGACATCAACCCCCACGTGATTTTGCCTAAGTTCGTGTTTACTGTAGCAATCGATCTACGTTTCACCAAATTTCTCCTTCGATTCGTGTTTTTCTTCAATATTAGGTATCTAAATCTTGTTTTACATCGATTATAGGTCATAATGATTATCTTCACATCGATTTTAAGCCGTTGTAATGCCCAATTTTTGAAGATTTAACTCGAAAATAACCTAATCCGGTTTCGTGGTGTTATTTCATCTGATTCACCACGTTTTCGAGTTATTTGATCTAATTAAATAAGGGGCAAATGCTACTCTACTATTTCCGATCAAATCCATGTGTTTATCTTCTTGATTCCAGTCTTAGAACACCCTCAAATCGATGGTTTTTTATTCGCATTTTCACTTCGCGCGAACTTGGCCATGCGAACTTGGTCAGGGCGAACTTGACCTACACGAAGTTGACCTATGCGAGGTTGACTAGTGCGAGTTTGACTTGCGCGAACTTGACCCACACGATCTTGACCAACGCGAGGTTGACTCATGCGAGTTTGAACCATGCGAATTTGACCTATGCGCATTTGCTAAGACTGTGTGTGCTATTCACGTGTGTCGATTTTGACTTGGTTTTTTTCTGTTTGTTTGTGTTTGCAGGTATGGCGGGAAATCAGCGACCCTTCGTTAACAGTCACAACCAAGTGATCAATCTGTAACAGCCGTCACCGGAGCGTCCGGTTTAGCCGTGAATTAAATCGTTGTCGGTTGAATATAGATCTTGTAATTTAACTCATGT
>JAOXNX010052998.1:0-12185 GCA_028566075.1 Solidago caesia | reverse complement strand
AACTGTAATTTATGAAAGGTAGGGACGTTTTCTGCAAGCGGGGTATCACGACAGGGACGATTTCTGTAATTTACTCATATATATATATATATATATATATATATAATCCAAGTAAATCCACATTAAGCTTCCTTGCCCTCTTTTTCTTTTCTTTGCTCTTTCTCAACACCCAAGTCATTTGTGCGTGCCTATTAAAATAAAACAACTAGGAGAGAATAAGCACAAAGCTTAGTGAACAATATAAGCATTAAACAAGCAACTTAATAACATCTTATCCATGGCAAACATAGGGATTTACAACTCTTATCTTGCAACGGATCTGTGCATATGCAACACATAACAACTTAGCACATAACAACTTAGCACATAACAACTGAAATCTAGCAATAAAGCTAGAATATTCCAATAATGCAAACTACTTTTACGGTTAGTCACAACACATGTAAGCATAACCATTACCTGAATATATGACACCTCGGGGTCATATAGCCATCCAACCCGTTTAACCCCTATATTACTCACCCTTTACAACCAATAGTAATAATCACCAAAAATGCTTTCAACTTGTCACCTATACACATTAGCATATAGAGTCATCAAATAACATCAAAAACGACATTATAAGTACAATCAACTCTTTCTTGAACAACTTTCGCCACTAAGCAATTTATTTTACCTATCCTTACTTGACCAGTTTGACCTTTTAAAGTCAAACTTCCCATTTAACCACTAATCTTAGTCATAATCCAAGTTAACTAAATTCCATCATAATTAAGTTTTAATCTAACATTAATATATTCAAATGAACCTACTTAACCTACCATATTCATGGGTTAGTATTCTTTTATCAATTTCTACAATTATCATAATCATAATCTATAACAAAATGTAATTCTTTATAAAAATTTCTTTAAAAATCGAAAATAATGGTTCCTATGAGTATGATAACACCATAGGAACAAAACCCATATTTTATATCACCTAATTTCATCACCCAACCCTTTACTTTGATTATCTTTATAATCACTAACTGGGTTTAAGAATTATGGTGAAAAAATCTTACATCTAGAAGACGTCATATATATCAAAGATGAAAGCGGACGGAGCATTATGAAGGAAGGAGACATCAGGAAAAGATGGGAAAATTAATTCGTCAATCTTTTTAATGGGAGTGGGTTGGGGCGAAGTGAAGGAGGAGTTGACCACAATATAGACCCATATACATTCTACGAAGACAACGATGATATGAGGATCAACCAAGAGGAAGTGAGGTTTGCCCTAAAGAAGATGAAAAAAACAAAGTAGTAGGTCCAGACCAAATCCCCATTGATGCCTGGAGATGCCTGAGGGACGTGGGGGTGAGCTGGTTGACATGTCTCTTCAACAATATTTGGTCAAGTGCGAAAATGCCAGAGAAATTGAGACTCAATAAGGTTATCCCTATCTACAAGAACAAGGGGGACGTGCAGATTTGTAGCAACTATAGGGGCATAAAACTTCTAAGTCATACCATGAAGTTATGGGAGAGAGTGATCGAGATGAGGCTTAGGAAGGCCACGAAGGTGGCAGAGAACCGATTCGGCTTTATGCTAGGGACGTCGACGATGGAGGCTATCTACATCACCAAAAGCCTTATGGAGAAGCATAGGGAAAGACAAAAAGCACTACATAGTGCCTTCTTAGACCTGAATAAGGCGTACGATAGTGTACCACGGGAGTTGATTTGGAGGATGCTACACGCGAAAGGAGTGACTGGTAGATACATTAGAGTTATCAGGGATATGTTCGATAGAGCGACGACTGGGGTTCGAACCCCTGTGGGGAACACTGAGCTTTTTCAGGTAGAAGTGGGCTTACACCAGGGTTCCAAAGTAATATAAGCACTTTTCAAGACACCGAAGTGGACTTGCTTTTTAGCTATTTACCTTTGTTTTCAACCTATACAACTTATAAGCTAATCGTGGCACATAGCTTGTCACCTTTCAAAGTCAAATTGTGGCTGATAGGTAGTCACATTTCAAAGTCATAGGTAGCCACATTATAAAGTCAAATCGTGAAACAAATCAGAAACATATCACTCTTTGACCCCAAAAAAGGAAGAAAAGTAATTGAAGTTGAAAAATAATCTTCAAACAGATATCCTTGAAAACAGGTCACAAGTTGCCCCAAGGTATTTACTTAGAATGCATAAAACCACCTAATTCATTTTCACAAATAATAACATACTATAACTTTGTATTCATATTTGACATACAAAATATTTAGATATAAGTTGAAAAATTTTTAACAGAAAAGGTTTCGAGTCACTCGATCGGACCTGACAGTTTCAGCTCGTACGGAAAAAAGCCCTTTTTAACCCGTTATCCAGCCCCCTGCCCCATCCATTTTGCCACCTCCGATAACAAACAATATTCTAGGTAGTACCTTCTCGATCAAAGATACAACGACATTGGAAAAACATGGAAAAGTTGGGACAAGTTGCTTCAATGTAATCCTCGGAAGAGCAAACACTTGTAGATTCATGTGACAACCGTCACCTGAGCGTCCGCCGTCGTTTATTTCTCCGTTCATGTATAAGTTCAAATAAACCGTCATTAATTAGTTTAGATCATGGACATATGTGCTTGGAAGGATTTAAGTACGAATAAAGTACGTTCATGTTCATATGAGTTCTAGTACATATAGTGTTCAGAGAATCGCCGCGACATTTCAAGATCATGAGGAACACTAGCTGTCTTATAGAAATGACAAATAAAATCTAAAATACTTAAAATTAAATCAAATAAAGACTAAATAATCAAACATGATCGTGTATATAATCGTTTGAAAGCTATTAAAATTTAAAAAGATAAAATCAATTATGTCGTTAAAACATTTATACGAGTCACGAGAGTCTTTAATTTGTCGATTCAAATGAAGTCAATGGAGGGTCAAAGGAGTTCTAGAAGTGTCAAAACCCCTCACCCTCCCCCCTTTCTCTTCTCATTTCACACTTACACTTCTCTCACTAGATCTCTCCCTCTCTCTCTCCCTCCAAACCGGTTTCACCTCTCTTTCTCTAGAACATCACATTTTCTTCTTCATCTTCTTCTTTAAATCTTGGTAAGAAATTAATGGGTTTCAATCCTAAATCGTTTTTCCATGTAATTACATACACATATCACATACAAATCGGATTATATATATGTATACATACGAAAATCTTAAAAACCGAAATATACATATGAAATAAATACAAATCGGTCGAATCCGAGTTAGATCTGAGTGACAATCGTGTTATAAGTATCAAAAATGTGTTCTTCTTCTTCTTTCTCTTCAGATCTGTTCATGTACGTTGCCTAGGGTTTCGGTCAATGCCGGTCAACTGGTTCTTCTTCTTCATCTTCGTGAGTTAAAAGCAGATTTAGGGTTAGGGTTTGTCCATGGAGGTTCATCTTCGTATGGCTGGATCTTCGTATGGTCGGATCCGAGTTCATCTTCGTGACCCGGAACAAGTTCGTGACCTGGTTCAACTTCGTGACCCGCTATATGTTCGTGACCCGACCCGACCTCCCACATATTCGTGTTTCTTCTTCTTTTCTGTTCTTCTTTCTGTTTCTTCTTTTTTCTTCTTTTGATCATGTTGTTGTATGTGTATCAGTGTGTGCGTGCGTGATGTGTGTTTGGGCTTCTCAATCCGTATACAACCCTCTTGGGCTTTACCCTCTTGTCCAATTACCTTGTGACTTTGTGTTGGAGTGTCTCGGGTTCAAGTGATTTTCGTGGCCCATTGGACTTTATATTGCGTACAAGTAATTATGGCTTCTAATCGGTCCATCTTGGTTGTAAAATTTGTCGGATATCTCGTATTATTGAGTGTTCTCTCGGGTCAATCTTCATTCGGAATGATAAACACTCCAAATCGTTTAAATAATTGGAATAAACCGAAAAGACATAAAAAGACATATATATCAATACATACGACATTAGGTACAACCGTATTGAACGAATTGAAAAGGAACAAAGAGTGCAAATGACATACAAGCGACATTTAAAATTTGGTCAAAACGGATTGGATAGAATGGATTTTTAAACGAGTTAAGACATTTGGTGTACATAAGTGCCATTCAATTTGATATTTAAACGGGTCAAAACAAGAAACGTACATACGACATATCAATTGAGACATTCAAAGCGAGACGGATAAAATGGACCTTTTTTTTTATAATATTCGAAAAGTGAAACTTTTAGGGTATTAGCCAAAATGGACAGTTTCTCGTCATAACTAACAACTTAAACAATTTAAAAGGTAATTTCTAAGACATTAGTTAGAAGTGACATTCAAACAAATAAACTGACGAGCCAGGGACATTATAAGTGTTTTACTAGTACAATTAAACGACGTAAACAAGTAATACGACATTTAACGAGACATAATGGCATTTGTTAGGACACTAGTATAGGGCATAGACATGTAAATTTAAGTTCAAGTACTTACTGTGTGATTTGTGACAGTGTGAGACATTTGGATCGTTCGAGTGCATATTGTAGGCTGACATTTGGACTATTCGTGTACAAGATCATTGTGATAGGTTATTTGTGTTTGTTCATCATCTCATGTGAGTTTCGTAGCCCTTCTTTTTACGTGCTTTGGGGTGAAAAGTATACAAATGTTCTTCTAATGGTTTGTCGATTGCTGTTTTATTTACGTACAATATATACCGTACATTGAGTTGTTTGTATATAGAGTTACTTGTTCATAACTGTGTACGAGGTACACGTGGTACGTACATGTTCATTCCTTTGTACCAAGTCGGCCTGCGTTCACGGGACCCGTTCATTAGTGCTCCTGGAATGCGTTCCTGGTACTAGTCCCGGCCGTTATGTGCATTATGTTCATATTGTGTGATTGCGTGCTTACTTGTGTGTTTGAGACATTTGGTATGTAACTCTACGCTCTTATATATTGTACCCAAAAACTTATGTTCATAAAGAATTAACAAGGTTTCATGTTCATCGCTAAACTTTTCGTAGATAAAAACGTACGAACTCACCAACCTCGTGTTGACATGTTTTAGTATACTTTTCAGGTCATCAGGCTAGTTTTGGAAAAGGTAACTAGAGCAGGAGCATGGTTGGACTTGGGCTTTCAGGCTTGATGCCTCGTATGCTCCCTGCTTAGGGTCGATCATTGTAAAACATTTAGTGTTATATATAAAATTGTGCAAGTTCATTTGTTATTTGTTGTGCTCGTTCTGATATGAGTATTGGATCATTTATATATTTCTATGTAATTGAGAAGCAACCAGAAGTTCATAGTCAGACATTCCATGATTCCGCGGAGTTGGGGTGTTACAATCTATCAATTGAGAAGCAACCAGAAGTTCACAGTCAGACACATAAAAGGGAACCATTTCCTTTTATGAGGGGCTTAGTTTTCGTTTACCACATGCGCTTACTTGAATTTTTATACACGGAGAAGATACTTTTACGGCTATAACTATATTTGGATCTCCAGCCCATATTGGTCTCGTAGACTTTAACACTTGCGAATCATTAGCATGAGAACTAATATTTAGAAGCGACAACAAATGATAAAGCTCAATACTTGTATATATTTAAAATTGATCATGAAATCCTCATCAAAAATCAATTTTTTTTGTAGGGATTTCATGATCAATTGTTAGTTCTCATGTTGCCAATGCTTTGTTAAATATATACAAGTATTGAGTTTCAAATGACTTGCATTCTGAATTTATCATCATCATAACTTGGACATGGTTCCTGTAGATATACCAAGCAGTCAACGTGGATAGTGTTGATGTATATGTAGTTGTCATTTTAGCATTTTTCTCTAGAAACAATAGCTACTGGAAATTGATGTAGACTCACAAACCCCTGAATTATATAAATAAATTGATATGTACAACAAAAACATTTATATAACTAACGTGTTTCCATGGCAACATATCACACATGACAAAGGCTTTAGGCAAGTAATCGCTACACTAAAGAATGTATCTTCGGCTATTTGAAATCTGGAAATACAACAAAGCCTTAAACTCAATACCAAAATCATTTGCAAACATGAAAAATAAAGAACAACGACTTGTATGTACAAATGTATTTGATCAATGTACAATGAACCAAACAAATTATCTTTTACGGGGCACTTGTAGAGAAACAAAGCTGATTGCAACAATGCATTTCTTCACTTATAAGCACATTTCCACAATTCATTTCTTCACTTATAACTAATACAAACTACATCAACAAAACAAAGATTTACCTCTATATCTTTTCTTTGGAACCATTTCGATTTAAACAAATTACCATCCCAACACACCTTTTTCATCTCAATGCTAAAATTAAATAATAAAATTGCTAAACAAATTTAGTTACCTCATTATAGTTTTTTGATATTTGAAACATACTATTTTAAAAATCATATTACCAATATAGATATATAAAAAAAAAAGACCTAAAAGAACTATCTTAGACAAAGTTGTTTAATAAATATAATAATATATTAACTCAATCATCAGTTCAAAACCAAAGACAATGCAATTCACAGTATCAATATGATAAATTTCTACGCATGATGATTTCATTGATTAAACAAATATAATCAATAATATATCTCTTGGAATGTCTACCAGGGATACTGATCCCACCATAGGGATCATACATGGCTCTTTTCTTGTCATCTGATAAACTTGACAATGTCATACTATGAGTATTCTTGAACTTGTAAATCAAGAATGAGAGACACTTCAATTTCTTCCATTTTGAATTAAATTGATAAACACACAGCTAGCAATTGCATCATCCAAGATTTGTCTTTCTATTCACTAATTAAATAATATATAAACATTACATTACAAATACAATCAATGAACTTATGAATAAGAAATTAGGACTTGAAATATGTATTTAATAACTCATATTAATTCATAAACTTTTATATACAATGAGTAAAGTTACTTATAAGGAATTCATTGACAGCAAGAGATCTGTCCAGGTAGTTGATAGATAAATATGCACACAATGGTCCAAAGTTGAAATGACTATGACCCTGATCAAAGTCAAAATCAAACACAAAAATTGTTAAAATTAACACCTTAAAAATTTCCAAAATTTATACATAAAGCAACAAAATTTATTTAAAGTTCACAAAAAAATAATCCCCACATAAAAAAAAAATAAAAATATTTCTACAAAAATCTTTTTATAAAAAAACCCGTCTCTAATCTCTATGAGACATAACATCAAACACCTTAAAGACAATTACTTGTCTAGGAAAAAAAACAATCTCATGTATAAAACCCAATATAAAAAAATTAAAAAAAAGAAAAAAGAATATGTACATGTAGATATGTGCTTCTTCTTTGTGTTTCTGTATAGTGAATAATAATGTGTAAATCATACACTTGATAGGCCATTATCATATTTTTCATAAAATATTAAAGAAACCATATCAAACTATAATAAATCGTATACCTTTTCATCATTTCAGATTTTCATCATCTTCATCTTTGAAGATGGAAGTGATGGCCAAAGGGGGTATATGAATCTGAATATCAAGAAAAAGAAAAACACAACAATTATTTGGATCTGAAAGATCGTCTATTAAAACCCCACATCAACGATTCTTTCTTATTAAACAATCTTAAACTCTGTTACTAAGTGAAATTAATAGAGAAAAATTTATAATTTTTTGTTAAAATCTATAATATTTTTATTGAAAAAAGGCACACAATACTTGCCATTTATAAATTTTCAAAATTGATTTAATCAATAAGATGGGATATGAACAAACCCATTTAAGATCGGGATTGAAAGAAACCAAAAAAGTTTCAAGGCTTTTTTTTTTCTTTCACAAATTTATAAAAAATAGAATAATTACTTCAAGATTTGTATGTTTCTACAACAAATTCATAAAACCCAAATCAATAAAAATATATAGAAAAACGATATGATAAATTATTAAATATCTGTACATAAATCAAACGATGATTATCTTGAACAAATGATGATTGCCATGAAAACAAATGATGATTGCCATGAAAACGTGAAAACCCATTTGAATCTGATGAAAAGTTGAATCTGATGGATATTCAAATGCCATATTTTGGGGAGAGAGATATGAAAATTTGAATATGATGGAAAGAGAAATGGAGAGAACATATGATGGAAAAAGAGATGGAGAGATATGGAAATTTGAAATGCCATTATCAGATTATGGAAAGTAAAGGCTTCTCAAAGAAGCTATCCCATTACACACACTTAAACACCATGAAAAACATACTAATTTCATCACCAAATGATGTCACAATTCAACGTGGATGGGCTAAAAAACTGACACCTCAACTTTTCATATGTCATCGTTACTCCCTCTTTAATATATTAGGGAGATGTTTATTTGCAAATCATAATTAAGATGAAAACCAAGAGACAAATCTCATCCACACATTTTCCTTACTCCTTCCCTTTTTATTTTTTTACCTTGTTTTTTTACTTTTATTTTTTTAAAATGAAAACCCACTCCAAAATTTTTATTTTTTTTTAAGGGTAGAGATCGTCAGTCCAGGGCGGAGCCCGTCAGGTAAATCACCCTATGACAGATCACCTCCGGTGACCTATCACCCCTTCAGCTACCCCTTATTAATACCGTTGAGGGCTACGTCAGAGAAGAGCGAAACCCGTGTTTGCCCGTACCGTATCATCATGAGTTTTTATTTAAAAAAGATTAAAATAATTAAAAAAAATTACAAAATATTAAAAAAAAAAAGGGTAAAAAACATAAAAAAGGAAAGAAGAAGAGTGAGAAAATATGTGGCCGATTATCGTCAACATTTTTTATTTGATGATTACACCCATGGTATAACATTATATATTTTAGAACAAATTGCATTTTTGGTCCCTGTGATATCACCCGATTTGCAAGAATGGTCCAACTTATGCCAAAATGACGATTTTGGTCCAGTTTTCATGTTTTCGTGGCAATCTTGGTCCAAATAGTAACATCCATCTATTTTACACCGTTAATGAAGTCATGTTCCCCTCACGTGAGGGGCAATTTCATCTTTGTAAACAAACAAGGACTATTATTGCAACTAAGTCAATTTTTATTTATTATTATTATTATTTTTTATCTTCTTCTTAAAATACATTTTCTTTCTCAAACACATTCATATGCATATATCATCATCAACATCACACATATCTATATATCTAATTTTTACATATATATATACACATATTTATAGATCTGTTTTTTAAATATATATATACATATTTCTTTTTTAAAATCTGAAAAAAACCCATCAATACATGCATATCTAAAAGCACTATATATCAATACCCACAATCAAGCAAACAAGTGAAATTTAATTCTCAATACCCACCATTCGTTTGACCATAACAAAGATTTGTATTCTATGTTCTATCACTATCTAAAAGCACTATCTTTGGCAGAATATATAGACAAAAATATACATACAAAGTCTTTCATACCCGATTTTTCTTCATCAATTATCTGTACAATATAATCTATATAATTTATATATTGAAGTCTTCCATACCCATTTCTTCCACAAACCTGTTCACGATTACATCCCCAAGTCCATTACCAAGTGCTACATTTGATTGGCATATATATATAAATTAGATATATATATATCTGTATACTCGTCGGAGAACATCACCACCACACTGTCGAGGACACTCCCCAACTACGGCGTCACCATATATATATATAAAGGGGGTATGGCTAGAACCCACCAGATCAAGAAAAGGAAAGCGGTGGTGATGTTCATCTATTATAGATTTAAATATAAATATGGCCGGTTTTGTTGTGCCCTGAACTCGGTAGAATGCCCATAAACAAATGGGAAAGGCGGCGGCTGATGGTGGTTCACGGTTGATGGCGGCGACTAGCTGGCTAGATTCCGGTGACAGAATTGGTAGAGGCGGTAAGGTGTGTATGTGTGTGTGTGTGTGTTATTATGTGAATCTGTGTTTTTTTTAATTAAATTATTGAAGAAAAACAATCAGATTTGGAGAAGAAAATGGTGAGAAAGGAATATAAGTGATGGAGAAGAAAAGGTCCTTATTTGTGTCTAAAGACGGTTTTGCCCCTCACGTGAGGGGCACATGATGCACTTAACGGTGAAAAATAGACGGATGTTAGTATTTGGACTGAGATTGCCACCAAAACATGAAATCTGGACCAAAATCGTCACTTTGACATAAGTTTGACTATTCTTGCAAATTTGATGATAACACAGGGATAAAAATGCAATTTGTTCAAAAATATATATATATATATAAAAACTAGTAATGCTACCCGGGCGTTGCCCCGGGTGACATAAAAATATGTACATTTATAATGGTGTTTTCAAAATTAATTTACAACCGGATGGGTTAGCTACTCTCTAAGTCACAATAACCTGAGAGCTATATAAGCGGTACATACATGACGATACATATGTTACAAAAGCATGAGTTATTTGTCACAGTGAGAAAACCAAAAGGTAACCGCATCATGTGTTGATCATGTGTTGGTGCTCCTGCTATTTCTTTTCTTCAGTAATTTCGGAATCAAACTGTGGATTAACAAAGGTAAGAAAATTATACATATATCATAAGCAGGTTATATATTGTTCTCCGGGAAAGTAATATAAAAACATGGAAACAACAATTCATCATTTATTTAGCACTCAATTCACTAATTTACTAATTTCATAGCGTGTAGGTTATATACTTTAGAAATAACTAGTAGGTTCAAGCCGCCCGATGGGCGGCGTCGATTTCTGAAAATGTCTGTGTTAATGGGTCGGGTGCTTGAAAAAAAACATAAACTTTTTTTAAAAAACATGTAGTATTCATTTAGTTCAAAATAAAACAAACGGGAAAAAAAATAAAGTTGGCACATGTCATATACTATTCTTTTCCCCACGCTTTGATGCGGTTATCCGTTTTCCTTTTTAAGGGCAATACCACAACATGATCATCATGTTTATGTTTACTCTTAAAAATCACAAAGAGACAAAAAGTTACCCAAAAAATACAAAAATCAAACCCAAAGAAAATATGTATATATAGAACAAAAATTTTTAAGGAAAAAAGGAATCCGGAAAATATATATGTAAAAAAAAGTTATTTGGAAAACAAATAAATCAAAAGGTTTTAAAAAAATAAAAACAAAATAAGGGAAAAAGTGTTAAAAAAAACAAAAAATTATATAAGGAATATAAAAGAAAACAAAATGTTACTAAAAAAAACCAAAAACAAAAAATTATAAAAGAAATATATAAACAAACAAAATATTGCGCAAAATAAAACCAAACCTAAACAAAATGTTAATAAAAAAAAAGTAAAAAAATCAAAGGAAAATCAAAAAATACAATTAAATGTGTAAAAAAAATGGTCCAAAGAAAAAAAGAAATTTAAAAGTATAAAAGAATGAAAATAGAGGGGCAAAATGATATTTTCAAAATCTAAAACTAAAAAGAGACAAAAAAAAAACAAAACAAAAAGAAATTTAAAAGTATAAAAGAATGAAAATAGAGGGACAAAATGATATTTTCAAAATCTAAAACTAAAAAAAGACAAAAAAAAAAACAAAAAAGGAAGGGGTAAACTATAAATAGCAAAATCTCCTCCCCAAAAAATAAAACAAAGGGAAAAAAAAAGAAAATGAAGGATTGCAAGAGGGGGGTTCGAACCCTCGACCCCTCAATCAAGAAGCGGCGCGCATACCACTCCAACTAAGAGGCTTTTTGGTTTTTAATCCGCAAACTAAATATATATGGTATCCGACGTTTTTTTGGTTTGGTTACTATTCATTCCAATGAGAATTAATATATATATATATATATATATATATACTAGTCTTAGTACCCGTCCGATGGACGGGTGACTTCAAAACACATACCTTATAGCTTTCGTTTCAATATGCGTTGTTGTTATGATAATTTATATAATATTTTATAACAAAATTTATATTGAAATAAGTATACAACATGTCTAAAAATAAAGTATAAATAAATATGCATTTGGATTAAATCATACTAAACCCAACGATATGCATATTTAAAAACATAACATAACGAAACATATTTATATAAAAAAAAAGATTTGCTTAAGGCGATCAAACATATTTAAAAGAAATAAAATATAGCTTAACATAAATAGTTTCATGT